>JAEAOA010001892.1:485000-567500 GCA_016746295.1 Potamilus streckersoni | reverse complement strand
TATATATATATATATATATATATATATAAAGTTTATATATATATATATATATATATATATATATATATATATATATATATATATATATATATATATATATATGCAAACAAATGATTATATGGGTTAGTTCATAAAATCTTTCAATGTTCATGAGTGCTGTTGGTACGTTAAAGGAGATACCTTGAAATAGAGATATGAACACTTTACATATGATTGGCCATTCTGCTGTGTCAACTATTCCTTAAAAAACTGGTTGCCAAATTTGTTGTTAGAATAAATCATAAGCAAAACCAGCAACCCCCAAAATATCCCCAAACACAGTATTAAACATTTTACATTTTTAAATTCAGGAACAATTACGCCGAAGTACATAATTTACATATTTCATTAGATCAACAAAGGTTGTATGCCAAAAAAGATATTCAATCAACAAAAAGAATTTTATAAGAAAAAAAAACTATAAAAAATAATTTGCAAATTCATTACCTTTTTATCCAGGACAGAAATGAAAACTTTTGAGACCATCAAAGAACGTCGTGTGGATGATAAATTAACGTCTGACGATTAGTTTAGTGTTAAAAGATATCTGATGATTTGTCTTTCATTTTTTAAACTCCGACACGAAATATTTTTTAAAAACATTCAGTCAGGGATTCCCTACTTGCATTCAGAAAGAAGATAAAGACGGCCTTTTTAATTGGAGGTTAATCTGAGTGCTTAATGTTGGTTCCAAGACTGCTTCGGATCTACTGCAAAGGGATCGATCAATGGATACATGAACAGATTAATATACATTAGTCTATATATAGGCGTAGATAAATGCAGTTATACAGATATGGAGATACAGTATATATTGGAGTGATAATAGCAGGAGCAGGTTTGTATGAGAAGTAAATTTCGGTATTGGTATTCCAATATTTGCTGAGAGAAATATCAACAGTTGTAGCCTAAAATTCATAATGTAATAAAAGGACGAAAACGTAAAACTTGCTTGTATTTATTAGACACAAAAGATTGTTATAATACATTTACATACGGCAAATGCAACAAGGAAATGTATGACGTATTTAAAGTAGAACCTGAAATTCATACGATCCATTAATGAGATAGAAGATAATCATTTGTGATATCAATATCGTCATTTTTTGCAGAGCTTTTCATTGCAGAATATTTCAGAAAAAAATAGATAAACACATTAATAACACACAAAACTAAAATTCAGAAGATAAACATAATATACAACAGATCCAGAAACCATATCAGTCTTACGAGGTGCAATGAAGCAAATAAAATAGACACTAATACTATATTACGAATTTGAATAAAATCGAAGAAAGACAAAGATATAATATTACTTAGATAATCTCGTTTGTTCACCATATCTTTAAATAAATATGCTTCCCTCTTTTGGAATACATTCTATTTCTTTTTTGTGATTTCGAGAATCAAATGCTTTCAGCTAAACAACCGCTTTATGACTGCAAAATTAGGTCTGAAAAATTAAGGACAGATGACTATAGACTTTCCCGTAGTTAATTTGTAATTTTCCATCCCTTACTCAAATATTCATTTAGTTCATTATGTAATAAAATAATAAATAAAATTACCATTGCTCCCTAGCATTGATGAAAAACTTGAAAATTTTGGATGCATCTTACCTCATTATAGAAGCATATAAATGCAGGAATGAAAATTGGACATAGTAACTGCTACTACGACTCTAAGGACTTTATCTTAAAGCGTGTTGGACTGTTCTCATCTTGCAACTATGACGTTTCATATATATTTCGATGAAGTAAAAACACTTGTATTTCCATTCTTTTAAAATCATTAAGAAAGGGGTTAATGAATAGAACACATGTAAAAACCGCAAGATTGTAGATGAAAATGCATATTTGCATTTTCTGAATTCATATAAATGAATACTTCAAGCATCTCATAAGCAAAGTAGATATAGGTATACAAAAGAGAGACAGAGATTGGCTTGAATGAGACAGGCAGAGATATGCATGAATGAAACAGGTAGAGATAAATATGAATGAGAGATTCAGAGATAGGTATGAAACAGAGAGATAGAGATATGTATTATTAAGACATATCTGTAGGCATTAATGAGACAGTCATACATAGGTACGAATGAGACAGCAGGGAAGTGTATGAATGATATCGGCAGAGATAAGTGTGAATGAGAGAGACAGCTATCAGTATGAATACGAGAGACTGACATTTATATGCATAAGAGAAAACGGGATAGGTATGAAAATGAGATAGAGATAGTTAAGTATACGAAGCATACGTTTGTGCGAATAAGAGAGACATGGAAAGGTATGAATGAGAGAGACATAAATAGGTATGAAGAAGGAAGACAGGTATGAAGAAGAGAGACAGAGATCATTTGAGCTCAGTCAAGAGACAACTGAAGGTGAAGATCGAAAAAATAAGCTTTCAGTTAAAGAAATAGGTGAACCTAAACTATTTCATCGGCATAGGTTTTGAAAAATAGATGACAAAGAAGAATCAATAGAATACACACAAAAGATATAGAAAAGCAATGTTAACAATTATCTTGGTACAATTAAGCAACAAAATTAAAAGTCAGAATAATTATAAAACAGCAATTTATGTACAGCGTTAAATAAAATAATTAAGGTGTTTGTGATGTTGCCTCATTACATAATTATAACCAAATGTCATGAAGCTCGTATGCTTGTGTATATTATTGCTTAAGAAACAATTAATTATGTTAAAACTCTGTTTGGATCATTATCAGCGTCAGGTATTATGAATTCATTCGTAGTTACACCACTTTTATATTTATGTGCATGCTAAAATGATAAACTGGTTGAGGTAAACTTATTTCAGTGAATAAACTCTGCCTATCTTGTTTAGTTTAATTGGTAGCTGCATTTTGAATAGGAAGATTCAACGTGAGGTCTGCTTGTATTATATCACACAACATACAAATATTTCAAACTGAATTCTAGGAAATAGTACCAGGCGTCGGGCATTTTCAATATGTTTACGATAAAAGATTTTTTTTATTCTGTCCCTCGTCCACTTTCCCGCAGGCTCTGCTGACTGCAAAACATCAACGTATTATCTAATTTGGTGTGGTCAGCCATTATAACTGTTGCATTCCTGTCAAATTGTCCAGCAATCCTGAAGAAAATAAATTAATACTCTTCCAATAATACAGCAAAACTTAAAGAGAAATAAAACGGATTAATAGAGTTTATATGTATATTTGAAAACAGGAAACAAAGACCACAATTTGTCTTGAAATTAGAACAAATGAAAAACGATTTGTGAAGGCTAGAAAATGAAAAACAATATAATCATGCAAAGAAAGGTTTTTTCAATTTATCTTCATAAATCATCGTTTCATTTTATTGATATCGCAATGAAAATTTAAACGTTTAATGCGGCTTTGCAGTGCATTAAAACGTTCACTCATTACTGAAGTTTCTTCATGGTATTATAGATAAATTCCTACCTTTTCTTCTTCTGAACACAACACTTGAAGATGATTATTGCGGCAATTATAACTGCAATCACAAGTACGACAACGCATACAGAAATTATTATTGTAGTCGGTGAATCAGTTATGCCGCTTGTACATCCTGCAAAGAATTAAAACATATTTTTATTCAAACTAGATTTGTAGGCCACAGCGTTCCTTTTAGTTTGGTTGTGAATTATTTGACAATATTCCTTGTACTTTGAAATGTCATGATGCAGATCCTAACTAATGTTGCCACTCAACCACCAGTTCTAATTAACACACAAATTAGCATCACTATCACTAAATTGCAGCCTATGGACACGATGATAAATAATGTTCACATAAGTCATTACCTTCTCGTGTAACTTTGATTATATTTATACCTCTTAAGAAGGAACGATGTATGTCCAATAATGCTCCCTGTTTTTTTGCAAATCCAACTAGACTATAAACTTTTTAATTACATTTTTTATGTTTGATATTATAGAAATTGGGTTGACCTAGTCCTGACAAAGTGTTCTTTAAATGACTTGAATTCTTCCTTGTGGTTGACTTTTTCGCAGACCCCTCCCCCAATAATTGTAATTGTCTGCTTGATAATCTAGACCATTAATCCTTTGGCTCGAATTTACCAATGATTGTCTCCCTTGTGCTATACCTATTGGTCCCTGTTGGCTGGTCCAGGATAGTAATCGGGTTTTATTATACGTTTATTATATCTCGACCATTTTGAAATTAAATGAGAGTAGCTTCATGTGCTATTTTATCAATACGATTCATTAAAAAAATTATTCACAATTATTAGGAATAACCTCATTTGTTGATATAATCTCGATCAATTTAAAACTACATTTACAAATAAACTTTTGAAAAAATTTTTAATGTAAAATTTATACATTTACCATTAGACCAAGAATAAGGGTCGGAGGAAGGCAAACATTTTCTGCAACCATCAGATGTATCTCTTTCTCCTTCACTGTAACACGCATCTCCTATATAGCACGTTCCTTCCTTAATGAAGAGCGCAAAACTACATTATATTTTTCACTTATTATTACAGAAATATAACATTTTGAACACTTTTCTCTTCTTTCCTAAACAAATGTGTGCATATGTCTGTTTTCCTACAATTTGTTTGTGAAAGAACAATTAACTGAATAAATGTTCTTAAGGTATTTGGCTTTCTTGGCGATAGTTAAACGAAACATCTTCTCTTTACGTTTTGATACTCAAAAAATTGTCATATTCCTTTGTAACTTGCTATCACATCAAAGTAATGTACTAAATATATTTATCTGGTAACACCACCATTAATGACTAATTTCATAACTTTAAAGGAAATAACGGCTAAAATATTACCAAGTAGTATTACCTCCGAATCGACGTTAAGTAACACACACAGGCATACATATCATACATGTTGAAGAAATTATTTCAAAGCTTTAAAAGATATAAAAAAAATCTTATTTACAAGTCTGTTGCACGTACTAGAAGATAAAATGCGTATCCATCCGTACTATTGAAGGCACCTTGGCATTTGGAGTCGTAAATATAATATGTTTGAGTAGGGCCATAGTTGGTGCCATCATTAGTCAAAGACACCCTTGTCCCTGTGACAAATGGTATCGAGCTGTTGTCATTACTTGTCGATCGTCTTTGTTTGGAGCCGCAAGGCACATATATCTCCGCCTCAAAAGGATTTATAATGGTAAGATTTTCCACTTTTGTTGCATTTTCAATTACAATAGTTCCATTGGTGTATATCTGCAATAATGATACCGCTTGAACGTCAGTTCTGTACATTGTAGAGTCGTGGAAATTATATATATATATATATATATATATATATATATATATATATATATATATATATATATATATATATATATATATATATATATATCAGCATTTGTTGTGACACGTGATGAAGATAATTCTTAACAAGAAGATAAGGAAAAAACTTTTGAATTACATAAAATGATACAATTAACACAAAAGATGGGTAAGGTATACGCTTAAAGGTACGTCTAATCATGACATATACGTATTAAAGATATTTGCAACGATTCATTATTTAACTCCTAAACTGAAAAGCTAGCATACCGCCTTGTTATGTTCATCTGTGGAAATGAAATTATACCCTGTAAAAGACCATAATTTATCAAATGATTTTTGAGTTCATTATGGCAATGCTTGATTTAGAATGGACGTTGTAACTAAAATTTTATTTTCAGGCAGATAGCCTGTACCTGACATCAGAAAAATGTGTTATATAAATGATCAAAAAGCAGTGTATGGAATACCTACGACGCATACATTTTTATGAGTCCACATGCCCGTTTCTATATACGATGCTTCAAAGTTGAGTATTTAAGGGTTTATCACAAATGATTCTGTATTCAATGAAACAATTCAAGTTTATTGTGTGCTCGTATGTGCAAAACTTTTATTAGAGATATATATCACACACACACACACACACACACACACACATATATATATATATATATATATATATATATATATATATATATATATATATATATATATATATATATATATGGAAGCTTACGTTCTTCTCCATTAGAAGTAATATTAGTTTTCGATTCTTCGATTGATGTTGGCCTTCCCAAATGTTTCGGAGTTAGCTATGCTTATGATAAACTAATGATTTTTGTGCAGTTGCTATTGCAGTTTTCTTTGCTGTCCATATATAATAGCATTTGTTTTCTTAGATCTAATTTGTTAGCCGTTTATGACGAATTTCATCCCACCTTATTTTATTACAAATTAACTTCTTTTATCTCGCCCCCCCTTCGAACAAACGATATTTTAGGATCCGTTGCTTACTTCGTTGTGGTAGTTTTGGAAAACGTTTTGCACATGTTTAGGAATATTGGGTCTGAAAGTAATACTGTATCGTCATGTAAAGAAACTTAAAGTTCGACGACGAAATTGCTTTCTCATCAATCAATTATTTATAAGAGGTTTAATTGCCGTTGGGGTGTTCCGTACTTCCTTCAACAACATTTGAAGTCTGAATAATTAAGTGAGATAGTTTAGATCATATTTCTAGCAATGACAACAACCAGAATAGTTGGAGTTTAAACAAAATGATTACAAATTAAAATATGTGTCGGAAAATTACGAAGAAAATGAGACACATTTGCAGGGAAACAAAATATCAGAGAAACGTTAAAACTGTTGAATTTCCTACATTAAATTTTTGAAGATTTTGTTTAGTTGTTCCCTTTACAAAGCGAGACCCGTATATTGGAATTTCTCCACAGCAAACATCCATATTCTTTTTACAAAGTCCACCACCATACGTATCTTCTACTACAGGATAGTCTCGCAGTGATACGGAACAATCTTCCTCGATGTACTGTTCATGACAAATGCATGACCCTGTAATTCCAAATATAAACAATTAAATCAATTAGATTAGAACTGGAGATACATTGAAATGTACTTTATGCAATCATAGGCATATAATACTACAATCTGTCTACTTATATCCCATAACATGAAGAAATTGAAATCTGCACTATATTTCATTTAAATTTTGGAATAGATTGAACAGACAGGATGTAGAAAACTGTTGCGATTTTAGTAAAAATTATCCTGTAGCCGAGATCGTCAAAATCTAGAAACGAAATGAATGGATTAACCATTAATTTTGTTGGAGGCCAAACCAATTTTATCATGGAATCAGTGCTCAAAATGACGCCACATTTTGTTCAATAATTTACATGTGATTTAATTAACACTGATATATTCAATTTTACATGTTATGGAAATGGCTTTTGTGTGTACAAAAGATGCAAGATGTATAAATGTGGCCAAAGCAAACGTTGCATAGTAGATTATTAATACAAGCCATCATGTTACATACCATTAACACAATTTCCGTGGTTATTACAATTGTTAATGCATGTCATTGCGCGGAAGGATTCGACTATTTGCGGGTTTTCCTCTCTGAAAGTACTGTTACGTCGTATTTCCTCGTCAACTTCGGACCTGTAGGTCTCACAGTGAAGACTTGCAAGAGACATATTTCCAGTGTACTGAAGATCAGAAAGGTGTAAACTATCGATGTAAAAATGATCATGATTATGTGTGCACCATTATACCAGTACTTTTTTATTTAGGACCTTCCATATTCAAATAAGTAATTCTATATTATATGCATGAAAAAGGATGACATCTAAAATCAAATATCAAATATCAAATCAAACAGCAATTATACAATAAAATATTTAAGCGATACACATTAAAACATTTTCACTATTTTTATTAGATTCATTACATGTTATCGCCGCATATGGCTTACTGTTGTTAGGTTACTATAAAATTTGATTACAAACTTAAATGTTCCACTAGGAAAATTTATTAAATTAAAGGTATTGTCATAAATTTTCAATGTTTTGGTTACAAGGTTACAACGATACTTGTTTGATCCCTAGAAATGAAATGTGAACAATTCGATAATAAACACAAGATCAATATCTTCATCATACTAACTGTTTTATATGAACTTGAAATAAGTTAAAATTTCTCGTCTGAATAATTTTTAGTTCTAAAATTACAGATATGATCAGGACTCTTAGAAAAGGCATACAACTTGCAAGTTGTAGAAGTCTTTTTCCTTCCATTAGCTCATATGTTTTACAAATCTGTAAAACTTCATCATCATCAACTGGTTTTATCTTGGCCATTACCCTTTCCTCTACTTGTCATCATCATCATCATTCACTTATTCTTGCTCATGTATATTATATCATTGAAAATCTCTTCTTTATTTGATGACTTTAATTTTTTGTTATAGAAAAAACTGTTAATGTCGTATTTTGCATGACTTACAAAACGGTCATTTTATCGACATTTAAGATAATATGTATCTTCTAGTACCCACCGTATAATCAAGAGCACAATTTGTAATGGAACTGTTCTTGGAGTCCTGATTACTGTTAGGCAAGCTGTTTTCAAACAAGGATGTTGTGCAGTTGCCGTTGAAGAAACGTGTACACTCATATAATGCCTCCTCTAATGTGATATTTGAAGTTGATCTCTGAAAACATTAACTAACGAACTTAGATATTCTTTGCTTATCCAAGGCAAGTTCGCTTAAGGCATCAAAATACAAAGCTTATATTAGACATTGTCGTATATTGATTATGAAATGTTTCTCCAAATTATCTAAGCCTGGAATCTCTTACAGTTAATATGATTATGAAGCACCAGTTTCTAACAGAAGTAAGGGCAATGTCTATCGATGCTAATATAAGTTTAGTTAAGTGCGTGATTACAAAATGAGGAACGTTAATTAAAATAATGGATAGTAAATGCGGTACACAGTTGCAGCAGCTACAAAAAAGAAAATTAAAACTGAAAAGATTGGGAGATTCGAAATATTCTGTCCATAGGTCTCAAGGAGGCGATTATATCAATTCTCTACTTGGTTCTGACCAACTCATTTTTTGTACTTCTAAATGATCCACAAAAAGGAAACATTAGAATAGAGTTAGCAAAAGACAAAGAACGACCAGACAAACTTGTATGCCATCAATTGCTGCTAAATTCAGTATTAATTTGGGTTTGGTTTCTAACTTAAAAGCACTTAATGGAGAAAATTCGTTATAATGAATTATAGTTCTTAATCCTTTACTTATAATATGTTAAGAATATTGCTATCTAAAATTACCTTTACTATATTATGAACGATAACATCAGAACCAATAATATGTTTGCTCAATATTCTCTCTGTCTCTATGGACATTGATTGTTTCGACCTTTTTGTCCTGATGTTACAAGTTTGGTATCGTGTTCCTTGTACATCTGGCTCTTTGGTACATGACGAAGATACGCTAGCTGAGCATAGTGGTACAAACTGATCTTCAATTGCAGTGCTTGAAGGAGTAGTCGAGTTTAACGCAGCAATACAAACACAAAAGAGGGAACTCTGGTCCCACAGTTGTGACAAATCAGGATCATGATTACGAGAGTCAAAGTAGGAGTCTTCATTGCCTATTCTGTAATAATAATAATAATAATAATAATAATAATAATAATAATAATAATAATAATAATAATAACAATGATAATAATAATAATAACAATAATAATACTAACAATGATAATAATAGCAATAATAATAATAATAATAATACTAATAATATAATAATAATAATAATAATAATAATAATAACAACAATAATAATAATATAAGCAATGTGCTTGATCTACTACTTACAATAACAAATAACTAAGACCACAATTCATCACCAACATTATCGTCATCATAGCAATGATGATGACGATGATGATCTTTGCACATTAAAAAGTTATCGAAATTGTAAATAACCTTTAACATGTAATATCTATCAAAATTAACCATTTTGTTAAGAAAAATCATTTAATAAATCGACATTTTACGTTTCAGAATCGATGGAATTATCGTTAGTCAGGTAACTTTACAAGAATAAGCGTATTCATAAAGTATGTAAGATGATTATTTCTCAGTCATATAATGATATATTTTCATTTACAGCAAACCCATGCTTTTCACACTCGAGGTTTCAAATTGGCTATTTGTATATTCATGGCAAAATATTGAAACGGGAGTATATCATAGACTCTAGAAGCAAATTTATGTATCGTGCCTGCATTTCCTTGATACTTAGAACTATTTACCCATACATCGTGTCTATTTACCTCCAAGATATTGAGAAAACATTATTGTCCATCTCTACATCTCCAGATGGCGTCATAAAATCGTCATCTTGATTATCATTCAGTACACCACACAGGCCTTGTGTTTCATATATATCCTTCACGGACGGGTAGATAATCAAATTTAATGTTGATTCGTATCCCCACCAGTTGTTGATTGTAACGGAGGTCATGGTCCCCAGTGGCATGTATATCTTCAATTTAAAAATCAATATAAAACACCAAATACTTCAATTTCTGACACACAAATGTAGTGTCAGGACAAACTGAGCAACATAAATACAATGACATGACAGACTGCTAGACACCATAACAAGCAGGCAGTTTTAAGTCTTAGTTTCTGTTTTAATTATTAACTGGAGTTAAGTTGTAATTTGTCGGAGAACCTTGCTGTATGTAATTTCATATATCTTGCCCTGACAACGTTAGAATTGCCATTTAATTCAATAGTAAATTGAATAATTTATGTAGAAATGTTTACTTGATATGAATATGGAGTTATTTGTCTGACATCCAGTATATTCTCTTTGCACGAAACATGTTTTATGAGAACTGGGCTCCTGCAAAGGTCAATCAAAAATATATCCCCTCCTGCTCGGACAGCCACGGCGCATGCGCATGTTGCGACACTATTGCACTGTTTTGTCTTCATCTGAACCTGGAAAATATGTCAAACTGTTCAAAGACTAATGGTGATAGATATGTCGATTAAATCTGAAAACATAAACAAATGTCTTTTGATAGAAGCAAAGTTGGATGCAAGTGCGATGACTAGTTGTAGATAATAGTAGGGAATTTCAGCTTATACTTATATATGCCTTTAGCATATGTCCACCACTTGTTATGATATTATCTTTGTAGAATAAATGTCTTGTATATAAATGATACATGCCATACATTCTCTGCCAACGGATATCATTTTATTTACACAGATCTTCAAAGAAACGAATTGTAATATCAATTAATATAAAGGGTCATTGCCTCTTTTAAAGCTCCAGTCCTCCTTGACACTCCACTGATTACAAAGTTTGTTATATTTCTGGAGTTTCTGCGAAATCACAAAAATCATTGCAAATGTGTTGCATCATTCTCTATTATACAAGGAGCCGTTCAAGAGAGACTAACAAATTAAAATCTGACGAAAGACAGTATGATTATTAATTACAATTATGAAGCCAAATTACTGGAAAATAAACTGCAATGTAATACTATATAACAAAATCTTCACAGAGTTAAAACTTTAAAGTTCCTTTACGAAAGGCCCAACCTTGTAAAGGCACGTTTTACCTCTTGTTTGCTTGAATTGTGACGGTACATGACAAAGACTCCCTCGTTTTGATTTTCGTAATATCTGGAAAAGCAATATTGTAACTTGTTTTTTTTCCTCAAAACATTCATCAGCCATATCAAAGACTAATAAATTAAAATGGAATAAATTACAATAGATTTATCCTAAACTTCGCCATAAAATACGTACATGGTATGGAATCTTCAAGTACCGCATGATGTCATGTTTTCTATTTGTTTCGTTATATCATTCAATCTATTTTCCCTTCTTAAAAAATGACTTTCGAATTTGAAGAAACAGTTATGTTTTTTTAAATAATACTTCATTGCTTGAAAGATATGAAAAGATTAAGGATTCGGATGAAGGCAGTAGAGTAAGTAGAAAATGGCAGCAGACTTTACACCAACTTAAGTTACATTTATAGTACCAAATTTCATTTGGGAGAAGCATTAGAGCACATTACAAAAACCATTGATTGTTCACGTCTGAAACTTAACATCAAATGTTGGCAATCTATTTGATTTACATTATGTCATTATACGATTCACAGACAATTGTACGAACTGTACATACCTTCCATCAAATGATTTCATATGTGGGTCTATATATGAGTAACAAACCTTTGCCTGCCATGCTGTCTCGTATGCCAATGTAACCTAAAGACAAGGTAGTAAAGTTTTAAATGTACTAATATAAACATTGTTTCAATTTTTTTACTAAAGTTTGAGGAAAACTTTAATATATACATTGTTTCAGAATAATTACTTTGGTTGCAAGTTGCTTGCACATTTAGACAAAATTAAATACTATCTTAAAATAATTAATAAAGAATTCACCAGGGTCAAACAAAACTACTTTATTGAATCTTAAATTTTATGACAAAGCATAGATTAAAACATTTAGACAACAGAATATATTTATATATAGTTTAATACAAACAATACTATCATACAGGTTAGAGAAATTAAATTCGTACTCTACGGAGATTCGAACCCAGGTCTGTGAGTAAATGGCACCCATCGCCTTGCCTGCACGCACAAACCCATATACCGTCACGACTACGCACGCATCACCAAAAAAATGATGGCACTGAATCATTGTTATATAAGCTCGTGCGTAGCAGACAAACTCGCATGACGACCTAGTAATAAATTCTCTCTCACACTCACACACACACACACACACACACATATATATATATATATATATATATATATATATATATATATATATATATATATATATATATATATATATATATATATATATATATATATATATATATATATATATATATATATATATATATATATATATATATATATATATATATATATATATATATATATATATATATATATATATATATATATATATACAGTAGTTCCAGATTCCTATGAAAGAAATCAAGGTGTATAGGATTTTTGTATTACAAATAATTATAAATATATACCAGACAGAACAGACAGTGCTCTCCCTGAATTCTGTAGTAGAATCTTGATAATACTGGGCATAAATAATAGTTTAATACAAACAATACTATCATACAGGATAGAATATATATATATATATATATATATATATATATATATATATATATATATATATATATATATATATATATATATATATATATATATATATATATATATATATATATATATATAAAATAATAATAATAATAATAATAATAATAATAATAATAATAATAATAATAATAATCTTAAAGCAAATTCACGAGCTGATAACCACAAGCAATTAAATAGTGCTTGTAAGTTGCTTACAATTACGTCATTGAGATAGTTCCCCTGTACGATATCATTCAATCCCGTGCCTCCGGTCAAAAGTTTTAAGACGAAAGTATTTCGTCCAGGCTGATAATCGGTTGGGTCCTTGGTAGTTATTATCATCTCCGTCACATTGTCATAAAGTGCTCCGTCTGTCCACTGGTGATGATAAAATCCCGGAATTTCTACTCCACATCTCTGACTTTCTTGCACCGTTATGCTGCTACCATCACAGTTACTGGAATAATCTGGATCAAACATATGAACTGATAACAAACATTGGGCCATTGGGTTTAGATAGTCAGCCTTCGATGAACATCCGATCGGGAATGTAGGTTGTAGCTTTATTGTTGCCGTCTTTCCTTGTACAATTTCCAATGTTGGATTCAGCACCTTTAAAGGAGATTTTCGCGTATGAGAGCCATGATCTAAATGTTTGTGAAAAAGCGCATAAATACCAAAGCAAAATAAGATACCCAGATCAATCCTTGTTAGTTCTGTTCTTCATTAAATATTTCAAAATAATATGTCATGTTTAGTGCCAGCGATTATGTCTGCATAAAAAATATGGCAATTTCTTTGTCACACGGTAAGAGTCTGCAACTAAACTTAGTGTCCTTTTAAAGATTTTACATTACTTTACAATTAACAGCAATTTGGATAAGTATAAATCAAGCAAAAATTTAATAATGCATTAAAGTAGGGCTTGCTTGAACTGTGAGCTGACGTTATTAGAACACCCCTTTATTGGTTTCGATGGCTAGCAAGCAAAAATAAATCTCGAGAATATCGATGGGGGAAAACGTTCGAAACGTAACAACTTCATGGAACATCAAAGTGACTCATAGATTAAATTTATGAAGTGATCTACTGAAACAATAAGTTTGGTTATATATATATATATATATATATATATATATATATATATATATATATATATATATATATATATATATATAAGCTGACGACGAACAGTACGAAACTAGTAACTAACTAGCCTAAGCGCTTTCGACTCTTAATGAGTCTTTTTCAAAGGCAAATACAAAACATATATACGACTAAAAAATAAACACAAACACGTTGTGTTTGTAAACCTCTACATAGCTGTCTCCACATGTGTTAAAACTATAAATACAACCAGCTTGTATAGACTAGCTGCGGAAACTGAAAACGGTGCATAATTCCCTAAAAGTCTACAAGCCAAAGCAACATCTAATTTTACTTTGTGTACATTTATGTAACGCAGATTATATTCCGGATATTTGATTATATACTGGTTCTTCTTATAGTACATAGTACATAGCCAAGAGATCTATAATAAGACCCCGTCCAGATCACGCAATCACCAAAACACCATCTTTCATATCTTTTTAAATATACCCCTTCGAAAGACTACAATTTTAGTTTCTTGTTCCAGGTTTATTTTAATTTCCAGATGTTGCAGTAATTTTTAAATTCATTTAGAATTCTTTGAAGCTGAGTAGCTCTTTCGTCGAAGGCAACAAAGTCATCTGGATGCAATGATGCAAATAAATTGGCAAATTCTAATTTTACACCGTTATTCAATCAGAAATGTATTTTGTTAAATCGTTAAGAAGTGAAGAAAAAAGACTTAGTGATAAAACACAACATTGCCTTACTTCAGCCGGGCAGTTAAATTTTTATGTCAAGCCATTTGGCGTTTGCACGCAATCTTTGAGATTTGCATATATGGCATTTAGTATCGTAAGCGTTTAACTCTGTGTGTGTGTGTGTGTGTGTGTGTGTGTGTGCATTGTTAAATTTATTTCGATTTTTTTAAATTGAGCAGCAGTTTCGGCGAAGGTAACCGAGTAATCTATATGTAAGGATGAAAACAAATCGATAAATTCTTATTTTACACTTTTATTCAATCAAACATGTGTTTCGTTATATCGTTAAGGAATAAAAAAAATAGAATTGGTGATAAAACACAACATTGCCTTACTCCAGCCGGGCAGTTAAATTATTTTTGTGAAGCCATTTGGCGTTTGCACACAAGCTTTGAGATTTGCATATATGGCATTTAGTATCGTAAGCATTTTACTCTGTGTGTGTATGTGTGTGTTTGTGCGTGAGTGATTTAGATCTTTAACGTAGTTTTAACAATTTTTCAGTGATCGCTACGATGCCTGCAGTGTGACAGTTAATGATGATGTGGCATGTTGTTCCACCAAGTCACATTATCCTGACACTAGGCAGACCAGTCCTAACACTAACCTCTTAATGATGAGCGCCAAGCGAGGCAGCTGTTAGTACCATTTTTAAAGTCTTTGATATGATTCGCCCGGGGTTCAAACCCGCGACCTCCCGCATCCAAGGCGGACGCTCTAACCACGTAGTCCACCTGCGCTGTAATAAGCATTTTACTACTAATATTTTCATTTTCTAATTTATGACAAAGCAAGCTCCTGTCAAAAGGTCAAATGCTTTTTAAGAATCGATAAAAAGGGCATAAACCTACCTCATTGTTTCCTCAAATATTTAGATATCGATGTGTTTTAGGGTAAATATATTTTATACAGTGGAATATCCACTTCTAAAACTAACTTGCTCTTCACCTAAAATATAATTTCTTGATCTACTTATCTATTCTCTCATTTGCAATGGAGGTAATCATTATTCAGAGGACTGGTAAGAGGCTGGTATCCCATTATAATTTTCAGGCATATTTATATTTCCCATTATGTGAATGGGTGTGATAACAGCCGTGAACCAACGCTTTCGGATTTATCCAAGATCAAATAATTTATTGAACACAGATACTAAGGGGGGTACCGTTGTGCATCTGATTCAGTTATTTTACCGTAATAATGATGATAATCATGATGATGATGATGATGATGACAACGACGACGACGATGATGATAATAGCAACGCTGCTACTACAACTACTAATAATTATGATAATATTGATAATATTTATAATAATGATAATAATGATAGTGTTGATAATAATAATAATAATAATAATAATAATAATAATAATAATAATAATAATAATAATAATAATAATAATAATAATAATAATAATAATAATAATAATAATAATGATAATGATAATGATAATGATAATGATAATGATAATAATAATAATAATAATAATAATAATAATAATAATAATAATAATAATAGCAATAATAATGATAAAAAAAATAACAATAGTACTACTACTACTACTACTACTATTACTACTACTACTAATAATAACAACATCAACAAGAATAACAGCAACAAGAATAAAAATAACGAAGAAGAAGACGAGGAAGAAGAAGAAAATGATTAAATCTTTTTCCAAGGAATTAATAATTTCGAATTCAAATTAAGTTTTCAATCTGAATAATTACTTAGTTTAAAGATCAACGCGTATAAATTTACGTAACATTATTATAATTTAAACTGTTCTTACTAACTTCAGTGGATTATATATTGTACGCAAAGAAATACTGTGTAAAATTTACCCTTATTCCCAGCCAAAATGGAGGACTTGCTGATGTGTTGCTTTCAATGGAGCCTTCAGGAGTGTTACTCGTGTTGACAATGCATTTAATCTTCAAAAAATAGAAGAGGAAAGAAAAGAATGACGCACAACATGAAACCAGGTAAGAAAGCAAATAAAATAACCTAAAATGGCAACTATTTAATTCGTTTCTTCAAAGAGTTGTCAAATACAGCCTTAGAAATATCAGGAACTCACAATATAAGTATAAGTATTACTGAGATATATCGACTTTGTGGTAAACACTTTCTTGTGTAAACTCTGCACAGCTTAAAATCTGAATAGTTAAACTTAATTAGTGCATATTTTACCAAGGCAAATTAGCATCCGATGGAAAAAGAAAAGATCAATATATGGAATATATGGAATATTATATTTATTTTGCATCATTTTATATAATCCATTCTGCTTTCACTCAACACTAACACACACACAGTCACACACACACACACACACACACACACACACACACACACACACACACACACACACATACACGTATGTGTATATAATCACCAGGATAAATATACATCTAATCAATTTTATTTAAATGTGGAACACTTTTCTAGAAAAGTGAAAGCTTAAATAATTTCTGGGCAGAATTTATTTTAAATTTTGAATGCGTGTTCTTGTTGAGAGAAAATTCGCATATAAAACAAACACTTAAAAATAAATCAATAAATCAGTCGTTTAATGGATATATCAGTCAATTTATTTATACATAATACTTGTGAGGTACATCATATATTTGTTACGCGTTGAATCCATAAATTTAAACTGCCTACATTTTGAATATTTATATATGTTACTGCTTATGTTTAGATGCACAATTTGTTGTAGTTTGTAAGTTGTATGAAATTGTCCATTTTTATTGAATTGGTCAGGGTTGTAATCTATCAACCCATGTGATTAAGGTCCAGGTATCCTTAGAATGTACTTTGCCCCTGTGTAATTAGAGTTATAACCGTATTAATAATTATTTAAAATCTCACAACAAGTGTATATTATTCACATAGTTTTTCATTGATAAAAAGTTTGATAAAATTTAAATGCATTAGAGAAATTGAAATGGTGCTATATTTTGGAGATATTTAACGGTTGTGGTAATTTTTGGCCAAAAAATTGGTGGTAAACTTTTGCTTCAATATGAATATGTTTGAATTGTAATTTACTTTAACGTTTTACTTCAGAAAGCTATTGTTGATATCATAAATACTTCACTTCATTAATATTAAGCTTCTTACAAAATTGATAATAACTTTGAGGCCTATTAAAGTTTGCTAGAATTCCACACTTTTAGTTTTCGTTGCACAAAAAGAACAATGCGAAAACTAGATAAAATTACCTTTGATCCACTTCAATCTATTTTGTATCGGCATTGATGACTGTTCCCCATAAAAATGTCTTCAAGTTCTACGCATATTTAATTAATATTAAAATCTACATTGTTTATTTAGATTTTAACAGGTGATTTTCTTTCTCAAAATGTATTTTCTTGTTCTCATTAGCCAAGAAAGTTAACTTTACATTGCTTAATTTCTTTCTTTTTAAAACATTTCATCCTTGACGCCTATAACAGTTTGCTAGAATTCCACACTTTCAGGTTTCGTTGAAAAAAGAGAGTAATGCGAGATCTGTACAAAAAAGTACCCTTGATCCACTAACCTAACCTATTTTGTAAAGCAATGTTGTATTTTGTATTGTTTATTTTGATTTTAACAGGTTGTTTCTTATTCAAAATACATTTTTAGCTCTCATTAGACAAGAAAGTTAATATTGTATCACTTAATTTTGAAAACGTTGCAAAAAACGTATGCTGACGCTAGAGCTAGTGTAAAAACCTCGAATGAATTAAGTGATATCTGGCAAAGTAAATTTCTGATGGTAACATTGGAATTGACATATAAAATGTTTTGAATGTGTTTCTTCCACTTTTTACAGACGATCTTGTAGATAATTAGGTAGTAACTCTTGAATCTTCATGTATTGGCAGACCAATCAAATATCGACTAAAACTACTTAAAATGACAGATAATCAATTTCTCAGATTGTAGATGTGTTGGCTTGAGGGTATAAGTATTAACCCATCATAATGTTAAGAAATTGTTACTGAGCTATGGTATGGTTTTCGTGGGGAATGATAGTAGTGAGTTGGGGCGATATAGGGTATATCGGATCCTAGTGTTAAATTTAATAGTGTGCACTATAGGGTCATTGTGATTTTAACATGGGTGGGCTACTCTAGTGTCAATGTTGCAAGTGGTTGATCTCAATCTTTCGGAACAGTGTGGCCGACCTGAATAAGCGCTACTCTCAAGGAAAAATAGAGACATAGACATAGTGACGTGGTTAGAGACATATATCGACATAGACAACACAAATCTATCACACAAAAAAGCCGACTAAACATTGTTGTAGGCGAAAAGGAATAACTACTTTTTCGAGTCAACAGAGTGGCCCTGAAAAGGGTAAAATTTTTAACAACATTCAGTTAACATAGAGATCTTCGCTCGGATCCTCTTCTCTTCCTCACGTCTAACCTCTGGGCCGTAGATTATGAATTGCTTCCGACCGCCTTGTCTCTCCACAGAGATTCTTTGTTTTCAGTGGGCTGTTTCAGTCATCTGGGCAATTGCCTATGATGATTTAACATACATGGGATAGTTGGGGTTGAACAGCATCGACACTAGGAGGGTACACGATTCTACATTAGTCCAAATTTTGTGACGAGAAGAGGTGAATGGATTGAGGTGAATCGCGATTAGTTATCCCTCTTTGAATGGTAGAGACTATTTGGAAATGGAATGGGAAGATATCGTGGAATCAGACAAAGACGAAGAGGTAATGGGCATGTATAGATAGCCATAACAAGAACAACATTTAGTTTCCTGTTGTTCCAAACACCTGGGAGAAACAGTTACAGTGTTGACCAAGAAAGATTGCTATTGATGTAAAAATGATCATCCCAATCAAAATCAATACGATACATGCCTAATGATAAGTCAAGAAGAAACATTTGACAAGTATCTGGATGACGCCTGCGGTGACATCTCGGAAGAAGCAGTGTTGCATCAGTGGTATAAAGACTTGCATGATAATTCCTCCCATCCATTGACTACTCTAGAGATCCATGGCATCGAATATCTGTAGTACAGAGATTTTCAAACAAAAGTCAGGATTGAATTGATGACTTATCACTGCCTACGAAACAAGAAAAACAAAATAGATTGGATACCCGGTAACTTTATTACCTTTTGAAAAACAGTTTGTACACAGATTCCTCGAATCCTGTTGTGTGCGTTTACGATGAACTTTCTCATCACAAACACAAAGACCATCAAGTTTATGGCATCAATACGGACGACCGTCATCTCCCAGGAACTCACTAGGTAGCCGTCTACGTTCCCCACGATATCTGTGTGGAGTATTTTTATTCGTACGGTTTACCGTCTTTGGAAGACTACATCATCGACATTATGAGAAGAAATGCCCAGATGACTCATTTTAATAATGTAAAATTTCAAGACAGATATCTCATGGCGGGTGGGCATATTAATGTGTATTTTCTTCATCAACGGAGAACATTTACTGACTTATTTTGACAATAACTCTTTTAGAAACGATAGAAATGTAGATCAATGTGACCATTATGGGTATCTCTTATCTTCAAGTAAGATACCTGGTGTACATCAATGACCAAATGACTTTTATCAGTGGAAGTCTAACTTAACTTCACAACATTGTTAACCCTGTCAAAAATGTGTTATTTGAAAAAAATGTGTTGATGTTTTACTAGATGTTGGTTAATTGTTGGTTGAATACAATTATTATCTTTTGAAAACGTGTTGGTGGTTTCTTTCAAAAAATGAATGCTGTGAATATATGCTCTTTGAATTCTCTCTATCCCTCACCATAAGATGAGCTATAGCGATTCTACCCCCCTCCCCCCAAAAAAATCGAAGGGATGTTTCTTTCGCGTCCGCATTTGAGCCATAGAAAACGATAAGGTCTCCAGTCCAACCATTATGAGGTGCAGGACAAATGGAACACAAATTATGGAAACAGCGGCATAGGGGAGCGGTGCTATTTGTGCATCAGGCGGACCCCATACTGATTAAGCCAAACATATGCACGAGCAATGCTGAGGGTAAGAACTCTCGATTTAGCAATGGAAGTAGTGACAATTTCAGATTACTAAATAATATGCAATGAACGTAGTAGTAATTTCATGAAACGAACTTAAATATGTCAACAATAACACAATTGATCGATATATAAATTCTTCTAATCATTCATCATCATAAAGATCTAATAATTTCCATTACTAACGACTCTGTCTTCTGTCACCTATAATATCCTTTAGAACACCTGTCTTCTGTCACCTATCATATCCTTTAGAACACCTGTCTTCTGTCACCTATCATATCCTTCAGAACACCTGTCTTCTGTCACCTATCATATCCTTCAGAACACCTGTCTTCTGTCACCTATCATATCCTTCAGAACACCTGTCTTCTGTCACCTATCATATCCTTCAGAACACCTGTCTTCTGTCACCTATCATATCCTTCAGAACACCTGTCTTCTGTCACCTATCATATCCTTCAGAACACCTGTCTTCTGTCACCTATCATATCCTTCAGAACTAAGTGAAGTGGAGTTATATATACTATATTTTCATTAAACGAACTTATCCAAAATATTAGAATTTATAAGGTTCTAAATCCTAGCCATCAGACCCGATCGCAAAATGTGACAATGATTGATAAATAAAAAAACCCATATAATTTATGTAAGAACCCCAGAATTAGAATTGAAAGGTGGCCAAAAATCCAATGGCCATCAAGCCCTGCCGCACCATGCGGCACCCAAATTATTCATAGTATTTAAGACCCCAAATTGAAGATATAAGGTGACTAACACCAAAGTTATCAGGACCCGAGCACAAGGCGGAAAATAACTATATTTATCTACGTATAACAGAAAATCAATCAAATGTTGTAAATAAAACCCCCATCAAGTTGAACTTCATGACCACTTCACAAAAATCTTCTTCCTTTTCCTTTTCTTATATTTCAACAGCACAGATACAAATTTTAAAATTCTGCATTACGCAATTTATTTTTAGAAACTGAGATTTAAATTAGTTCTGGATTTTACATGCTGCTACCTTCCTAACTACGTACCTACCATCCAACCCTCCTCAGGACATTCAATCATGCTGTGCAGTGTAAACATTAAACCTACTATCCCGAAAAGTGTGTCATCACTGTATCGGGGGGCCGCTATAAGTGGGGTATAATCCACCAGTAAGAGAAGCAGTGGATGCAGAATTTCTGTCGATGAGCATGGCTGCTTCTAATCCCGCTTGTCGTTAGCTACGCTAATGCAATCTCATCATCATCATCATCAGTCCGACCATCCATTGTTGATGCATCAACCTATGACGATGCCTTCAAGACTAGCAAAGCTGAACGAAGCCTATGTGAATTTACATCGTGTCAGGAAAAATATTCATAATGGCAGAATGTTAAATGTGTCCCAAAACCTGATAGAAGAGGTGTTTAAGGACGAACTCAAGAAAGAGCAAGAAGAATGGAACGGGAACTACAGACTTCAGAAGTAGAAGAGAGAACATCGAATGCATCAGCAACAAGAATAGCAGGAGCCATACAGAGGTTAATTTGGACATCCGTGTGAACACGAAAGAGGTCTCATTCACATTCCGAAGAAGAAGACCCTATCCGATGGGAATGCATGCAGAACGACTGGTAAGCAATCTTAGACGATAGGAGATTGCCTTAACCCCCAACAAAAGATCCTTTTCAGGGCTACCCCAATAATCTAGAAAATAAAATATACTGTTCTATTGCTAAAAGTTGTCTGTCTTCATGTGTTGGTGGGTTCAAAATTGGAAGTGTGAAAATAACACTTCCTTTCTCTGGATTGAAAGATTGTGTGTGTGTATGTGTATGTGTGTGTGTAAAGAAAAAAAAGAAAAAAAGAAGTTTGAATATAAACACTTGATTTCATTAAATTGTAAGATAGTATGTGTTTTTATATGCATGAGTGATAATAAAGTGGGTTTTAGGTAAAAGGTGGACGTAGTGTTTCTGTTAGGTCAACGCGTTCCATGTTATTGATGATTAAGTGTGTAATGTTAGTTTTTGTATAAGAGGGATGTTTTTCATTCACGTCCTCTCTTCAGCTATATAAATTATAGCTTTTGTCCGTCTGGCTAACCCAACGTTCACTCGTTAAATTCGAAGATGATGAGAAGAATCACAAAAGTGATGGAGCCAAATATGCATCTGTGAAATGCTAGGCGACTCCTGGACGAATCAACCATTGAGGCAATCCAGAAAGAAGATAGAAATGAAGAGGAGGAAAAGCAAAGAAGAAGAAAGAAGAGGGAAAGAGGAGAACAATTTTGCCTCACCTTATCTTGAGACAGGACTTTGAGATCAAATCTACAGTGATGACACTGCCACTACCACAATCACCACCATATTAACCATAGCCACAACCACAACCACTACGAAGAGCCGCTGTTTTGCAAACAAAAATCTGGGAAGCGGAGATGGAAAGACAACTGCAAGAGTGGGAGCCTTAAAACGAGCAACCACGACAATCACAACATCCACGGGTCTGGCGTAAAAGACAGAGGGAACAAGTCTTCAATATCACTCAAACGGAGGACTGGGATAGTGAAGCAACTCAAACCCCATCTGCACTTCCAAGAACAACATTGAATTTGGGGCAAGATTGGAGTTGGCAATATGTCTGTAGTGCCAGACCTGGCAGATAGCTGCATTAACTAGGTGCATTTGGAGTTGAAAAAAGAGAACTGCGCAGGGATACTCAGATCTCTAGAAGATAGAGAGAGAGAGAGAGAGAGAGAGAGAGAGAGAGAGAGAGAGAGAGAGAGAGAGAGAGAGAGAGAGAGAGAGAGAGAGAGAGAGAGAGAGAGAGAGAGAGAGAGAGAGAGAGAGAGAGAGAGAGAGAGGGAGGGAGGGAGATTAAGTTGTCAATCATATAATTAATGTGTATATTTGTGCGCGAACGTTTGTGTTTGTGTTTGTATGTATGTGTGCTTTTCCTTAACAAAACCCTTGTCCTGCACCAAATAATATCGTTTGTGTGTTTGATAGTATGTGTGTATGTGTACGCACATACATTTGTTTGTGCATATGTGTTTGGGTTTTTACTTAACAGAAAACCTTATCCCTTAACACAAACGTTTGGTATTATTGTGTTGGTTTGTTATACAATTTAGTTTAGGTTAGTACTCATATTACTGTGAATTGTTTGATAGGTGATATGGGTAGCTGATGAGAGGGGATATTTTGCTTCACGTCTGTGCTTGAGACATATGTAAAATGGTGCGTTCGTCAATCACACCAGATGACTTTAGTAGGCGGGAGTTGAGGCGGAAGGCCGTTACGCTCTGTTACAATAAGCAGCTAACCGAAGGGTCTTAAGGTCAGCAAATAAAGATCAGCACCACGACCAAAAGCCCAGCCCTAGGGCTAAGCGCCTCCCTGGATAGTAATGTTATCGAAAGGTAGCACTGAGACACGGGTAAGCCCGGCCCCGGAAGGAGGAGAGGCCACTAGCCCTTATCAGGGCTTAAAGTCATAAAACACGAGAGTGTATACATGACTATAATACATATGACAGATGACATCAAACAGAGAGGGGGGAGTGCTGGCGGATTGTAGAACAGAGCGGACGTGTTTTCTGAGCTCCCGGACTTTTAGGATAATATTGGATGATTCACTTCATATAATGGACAATACACTTAGAAAAAAAAGCTAAGGTAAAGTAAACTCTTTTTAAATCTACTTAAATTACGAATAAAAATATTACTATCAGTATAATTAAAATTTTACTGTCGTTATTATCTTAGACACAATGTAAATATATAATGAATCTAACTAAAACTGATTTCTATTACCTTAAATATTTCTCTACTATGACTAACAATATAAAATATACCCTCTCTTCATAATTATAAAGCAAAAAAAAAAAAAAAGAAAAATCAGTTACAACAGTTTCTTTGTCTAAAAGTAAATACATATGTGCTCAGCTACATTTATCTTGGGCAATATTATAAAACTACACTAATATCCCCAATCATTATCTTAATACTACTCAATAATATAAACTCTCCACAAAAAAGATCCCTAAAACTTTAATAGAAAACAAAATTAAACATTAATTTTCGCCCTCCAGAAAAAATTCTTCCTTCCCCGATCCGGGTAAAATATTGAACCAGCTTACAAATTAGGTAATACAATATAAATAAACCTTCAAGCTAAGATTGCATTTGATTGGCCCAAATTTAGGCGCGCTTTTCCCATACAGAAAAGTCAATATCAGGCCAGAGTAGGATTGAAAAGTAAATCTACAACAACCAATCAAATATGGCATTCTAATGACGTAAGCAGGAAATTCAGCATAAGTCCAACGCTGCTCACTTTCTCACAAATTCAATAATTCTGAGAATTATGCTCACTTATTAAACTTATTATAAAATATAACTAAAAAAAAGATAATTTATATCCATTGTAATAAGAACCCTAGCAATTATTACTCCTTATCTTTAGTCAATTTAGCCTTAGTTATAAGCATAAATAATTAAATCATAACAATAATCATAACTATTCATAACATACATTTACTGTATATGTATTTTAATTTTCCTTATAGTAACTATATATAATCTAATTAGTATTGATAATCATTTATAATACTACA
The DNA here is from genome assembly GCA_016746295.1 of Potamilus streckersoni. Lineage (NCBI taxonomy): Eukaryota > Metazoa > Mollusca > Bivalvia > Unionida > Unionidae > Potamilus > Potamilus streckersoni. The sequence continues at coordinate 541,914 of JAEAOA010001892.1, read as the reverse complement.
ACTAAGCACATAATGAGAATGAAATACCATAAAACATAATTTTCTTAAAAACCTATATAGAAATCAAAATTGAACTAGATTATAATTGAAATTTCGGCTTTTATCATCCAATCAAAACCGACGAGACAACAACCTTATAATTTTAAATCATCCAATATTGCTAAATCAAAAATGCAAGAATAAAGAAGAAAGGATTCAGGACCTCATAGGAGGGTGGAGGGGAACCAACATCAAAAGAGATGCCTACAACAAACCATCAACAAGAACAAACCATCAGTATCAAATAATGGGATTCAATAAGCCTGTATCGGAACCCTAATAACCCATCCCCGCATACAAACATATACATAACTGCAAGCACCTTACCTAGTCCATACCATAAAACAGGCGCTAGGACTCATACTAGCACAAGCCTGGGTTGATCCTGACTCCTATTAGCACTATATATATATATATATATATATATATATATATATATATATATATATATATATATATATATATATATATATATATATATATATATATATATATAGGATAAGATTTCCCACCATGACAAGGACAAAAAGGTCAAGGCCGATAAGGGAAAATCAGGAACCTCCCACCTGATAGCCCTAACTACCAGGAGCGGAGTAGAATGATTAGCCCGACACACACAAAGACCAAAAAGTAACCTGGTAAAGGCTACAATCACAAAAGTGAACGGAACGGACAAACAATTAGCGATGGACAGTCCGGGCCGCGCGGCCAACTGTTCGAAAATAAGTCTACAACCTATGGCTTCACTTTGGCCTGGAAGACCCAACATTAAAACGAGATCCTTTGGAAAGGCAGTCAAAATTAAAAACCAAACATTGTCAAAGCTGTGATAAATGTCAAAATTAGGTGACATACACTTAGAGATTGAGTTAAATTTTTTTAGAACCATATAAGTACGCTAAGTACGTAAAATTCAACCTCATCAAAATATATTCAAAATTCACAACTCAGGAACATTTGGATAATTGAATAGGTGGCTAACACATCATTGGTATAGGGACACCCGTAGGAAAAACTGGTTAAATTTGACAATAATTCACCTGAGATAAAGTTAGGTGAACTTAGACATTGGGGACTTTAGTAGGCGGGAGTTGAGGCGGAAGGCCGTTACGCTCTGTTATAATACGCAGCCAACCAAAGGGTCTTAAGGTTAGCAAATAAAGGTCAGCACCACGACCAAAAGCCAGCCCTAGGGCTAAGCGCCTCCATGGATAGCAATGTTATCGAAAGGTAACATCCAGCCAAGGCGGTGAGCCACCAGGGGGTGTTAATAGGTCCACGCGCCGGGGCAAAAGTGTTTAGCACTGAGACACGGGTGAGCCCGGCCCCGGAGGAGGGAGAGGCCACTAGCCCTTATCAGGGCTTAAAGACATAAAACACGAGAGTGTATACATGACTATAATACATCTGACATGGCATGTCAATCGCACCATTCAACACCGAATAACAAAAATAGCAAGCTATCACGTCAACAAAATGCAGAAGTTGCAAGAAGTGGTGGACGATATAGGGATGGAAATGTTGGTTAGGTTGGAAGATTGATGGTATAGTCCTCATAGAGTAAAATTTGAGATCAATAATTTAAGAAAAGCCAAGGAAAGACTCAGAGAGCTTATAAAAAGGAAAATGAGGAGAAGGAGGATAAAGAGGAAAAGGAACAAATGAGTAGCCTACAATGCTAAGCTTGAAAAAGAAGAGGATAATAAGAAAAGGAAAAAGAAGGAGGACAAGGCGAATGAAGAGAAATAGAATGTGAAGAAGAAGAAGAAAACAGATGTAATGGATAAGATGAAAAGATGGTGGAAAAGAAGAAGAAGGGAGGAGAGAAATTAGAAAAATTTAAACAGCCCTTTCCATGGCACACAATTGACTCGAACAGATATCTATCCTCTCCTACAAAAAATCTACTCGATTTTTCGTGTTGAATATGTTCATAAATCTATATTTGTGACATATGTATATTGCTCTGTTTATGCCTACAGGTCAGTCTTTTGCCACACTGTTCCGCCCGACTGGGGTCAGCCACTTGCAACATTTTTTTTAGTGTCCATTACCCTGACGTCACTCCTCTCCAATTCCTATTGACCCTAGCAATCCTAATCCATTATCGCTATACATTCCCTATGTTCAATTCCCATTGATCATAGAGCAGCCCATCCATGTTAAAGTCCCTTTGACCCTATAGTGCAAACGACATTTTACACTAAGACCCTTTATACCCCCCAATAGCCCCCACTTACTACTAATGATATAATCAAGAGGGACAAGAGAGACTTTTATGAATATATTAAGATACGAAAACACAAAACTGGCATGTGATGGTGAATAAAAATGGACAGGCTAATGTAGAATATTGGGGACACATTTATTATTTGAAAATATTTTCTCCAGCCTACATTTAGTAATTAATGCTGTCATTTTAGAGGTGGGTTACTTAATCTAAAAGTTATTTCATGACCCATTGAGAAACATAAATATGAAAATGTATAAATCACGGAGAAACTGTTGTATAAGTTTTGTACTTATTAGTAGAACTAAAAGTAAAGTACTATGAAAATTTAAGAAGCTATACTTACTGTAATTATACTAGTGTATGTATGTATGTATGTATGTATGTATGTATGTATGTATGTATGTATGTATGTATGTATGTATGTATGTATGTATGTATGTATGTATGTATGTATGTATGTATGTATGTATGTATGTATGTATGTACGTACGTACGTACGTACGTACGTACGTACGTACGTACGTACGTATGTATGTATGTATGTATGTATGTATGTATGTATGTATGTATGTATGTATGTATGTATGTATGTATGTATGTATCCTCCTGCTTGTTAAGTAGTTAGTATTGGGAGTATTTCTATTAATCTTTTTACTCACATTTATATCCAGTTTGAGGCCCCTTTCAGTCAATTCATTTTCATTGAGATTCGTGTCATCTATGTCAGAGACTAATACGGGGCCTCTGGTCAGTAGATATACATCGTTGACATACCTGATAATAAAAAATGCGGTGTATGGGAAACGCTCTAATCTACAGGCAGACGCTTTGCATACGTATATAATGGATGTAGGTGACAATACAGGAAACTAGGTAAGTACAATGGCTCTCAAAAGTTTATTTCTAGTACATTCAAAGCTGTAACTGTGGTCTCTTACTTACATTTTAATAAAGAATATGAGAACTATCAAGTAGACCAGGAATTCCCGATGTCAGTGACAATGTCAATGTGAATGTCCTGAAACAAAATCTTAAAATATACTCTATAAACATGGACAAAAAATTATTTATTTAATATGTTATTTTCGGAACATTAGTCACGTAGGCCCAAAGTCCAACCCTCAGTTATGGACAAAATTCAATACACAATACAAGCTAATTATACATTATGTTATAGTATTCGGTTTACTGTAAACGTTGTTTTACATTTTTCTTAATTGTACATTGTAATTCATTAATATATGAAAAAAGCATCTTGTGTAACAGATTTTTACGATATACACTAGATTGAATGTGTATGTGTTGTATGTGTAACAGACGATTGTCATATATACTTGCTTGTGTGAATGTGTCGGTTACTGTTATGGGGGAGGGGTGTAATTTGTGTATTGAAAATCGAATAATTTTTTTTAAATTGCAAAACTCAGCATGCATCAGTTCCATATAGTGACAGTGGTAGATCCAGAAATATTGTTTAGGATAAGTGTATCAAGGTGTGAGATGTCATTGTGACAGAATACTCCCTGTTGAAATTAAGCCCACTGAGGCTTCAACATTTTAATCGTTTCCAAAGTATAAATTTAAGCATCCAACGTTAAGGAAAACAAAAACTAACTCTAGGAAATGTTCAAGTTTTTTCGAACTCATTAATAAGGACTAAGCCACACGCAGACTCTCCCACCCCCCTCCCATTTTCAAGCGAGTGTCTTATTTTGCTACCTTATAAGAAGCCATTTGACTACATGCAAGAGAGCCACAAGGAGAACTCTATGGATTGCTCACAGTAGTTACCTTTCAATACATTTCCATACTGAAATCTATAATTTATAAACTGCGTCATAAGTTTTCTATTAGTCATCAATGGATAAATGGACACAATTATAGTATTACGTTTTATTTCTTGATCAGAGATGAAACATGTACACTTAAGCACTATGTGGATCTGTTCACACCGTTTCATTACATGAATAAAGACGCACATGGCTGAATTCAGGTATTTTCAAAGGATAACTTATTTTCAATATCTGACTGGAATACGCAATATGAGTATTTATTAATATGAAAATTTAATTTATGAGTGACTTCACATAAAATACCCAATAACTGATCCCCAGCCTGCTGACCTATGACCTATGATATCGCTGTGGAGTTGAGTTGTACGAGTTTTTGCGATCTGGTAATAGGTGTGTTTTCCGACAAAGAATTATTTTTATAAAATGTCATGTATGTAAAAAATATGTCATACAGTTCTAGATTACATGCGGATTTATATACGAAATTGTATCAGGGTGAGGTGGAAACTTGATCAATTAAGAGAATGAAAGAAATGACGACCCTGATAAACGTACGAGGCAGCAGTCAGACTATCTTTCCTGCTAATATCACGTATGTGTATTTTTTTTTGTTTTAAACTTATGACTGGAATTGCATGTGATATGCAAAAGGAGGAAATAGTTACTATTTCTTGTGCAGAAATCAACGGTAGGTCGCCATTTAGTAGAACCTGTTCTCAGAATGACTCCGTATTATATTTCATTCATTTTCTTTCAATCGTGGTCAACCGTTTTCCGCAATATTATTATTATTATTATTATTATTATTATTATTATTATTATTATTATTATTATTATTATTATTATTATTATTCATAAAAACCCGTTGTTAACTATGGAACTTGACTATGTTTCAGGAAAGAAAAACAGATTAGTACATTTACAGTTAGTGGGGTGGGGTTCGGATGTATCTAACTGCTTCCAAGCAGAAATTTATTCCTAACATATAATCTTCCTGTGGAAACGAATAACATTGTTCCACGCTTTGTTTGAAGTGTCCTTTATAATCCCAAAGTACTGCCTCAAACAGACATAGGTTTAATTCATGTAGAGACAGCCATGTAGAGTTTTACAAACACAACTTTACTTATTTTTATTTGTTTTTTTCTCTATGTTTTATATATGCCTTTTAAAAAAGACTAATTAAGAGTCGAAAGCGCCCAGGCTAGTTAGATACTAGTTTCGCACTGTTCGTCCTCAGTTTATTGCATCTATCCTAATCAATCCCTGATACACGTGATCACTTGATGGATCCAGTGCATTTGAAATGGTTGTTATTCGCCATATGATTTGTATTCTTTTATATATATATATATATATATATATATATATATATATATATATATATATATATATATATATATATATATATATATATCCTGACGTGATATAAGCCGCAATATCATTTTCTGAAGCAAAAAATAATGGAAATGTACATCATATTATTAGAAGTTCGCTTTCAGTATATTCTAAGCTCGTAAACAAGGTTAGGCATTGAAATATAAAAATATGACAAAAGTCCGGTAGGAAAAAAACTCCAGTCTCAATCACGGAGAAAAGTCAAGTACACAAACGTAAATTATGCATAATAAGTCATTTTATTATATTATTATCATATTATTATATTATGTTGCATTATATATATATATATATATATATATATATATATATATATATATATATATATATATATATATATATATATATATATATATATATATATATATATATATATATATATATATATATATATATAAAACAAGACAAACACGACACTGAATAGTAGAGGTCATCGGTCACGTTTCCACTGATCTGACAACGAAACAACAATTGTGGCTTTTTAAAGATTTGCCCACCTATTCCATTTTCATCAGCGAAGAAAAGCAACGGTTGTACGGTAAGAAAGGCCGGCAAAAGGTCAGAGGGGTCTAGAATGAACAAAAGTAAATTAATGTATTGGTTAAAAATAATTATGGCTGAAATGTTTCTAATTTTCAGTGAGAATTAGCTGAAATCTGCAGTTTCTATCTGACCCGCTTGTAATCAGTCTTTTCATCGAATTGTCAGTAACGTTGGTTAACAATTAAACGAACTTTACGCCGATTTAATCTCACGTAATTGTAAGATTTCTCGATCAGGTATGCCTATGCAAAATATGCAACTGTTGGACAACATGGCAAAATGCAAACGAACGTAAATAATTTAGCAACAGTCATGCGCAATGTGCTTCATATGGGTATGATTTCAGCTGTGAATGATTCTATGGTCATCTTATGGCATCGTTTGTGTCTATAGCAGATTAGTATTAAGCACATATATCGAAGTAGGTTGCTCGTGTTGCAACAAATAACAGCTTTACTAATCGGGCGGTCCTCATACGTTTAACACTAGTCTGGCTCGATATCAGTACAACGTAGGTTATAATTACTAAAGATTTGATATAAGCTGTATTTTACAGAATTCAAACGCATTATGTGAGTTCAAAAACATAATTACAAATGATGCGAACACATGTGCTTTATAGATTATAATTCTCTGACCGGTTTGATTGTTTTGATTTATATTTTGCTAGTCTGGTGTAAACGATAGATATACTGCTGATGATCCACTGGAGTGAATATTCTTTTCCTCCAACGAATTTGTTTGTTGTCTTCTTAATCTATGTATTAATAACTATGAGAATTTAATCCGCCATGTAGTCAATCCCTTGGTGCAATGGTAGCATGTTGACCTATTAAACAAAACAACGATAACCAGGTGCAAATGTCGCTGCGAACTTAGTTCTTTTTTCCTACGCGTGTGCTTTCTTACCTTGTATCAGGAAGGATAATTTTGTTACTAATATATTCCGCTCTAATATACATGAAACAAAAACACAGAACAACATAATAGGTGAAATATTTGAAATTACCTATCTATTACACACTTAAGCTAAATAACCCGTTTGAAAACTAAAACAATAAGACAAATTGCTTGCTTTGAGTGAAAAAGGTTCCATTTCATATCGTGCTGAAGCACTTTTCCAATACTTCACTTACTACATGTTATATGTCCGTTATTCACTAGATAAATGCAAATATTCTATTAGCGTTCTAGTATATAATATGGATCGAAAACATAAACGTGGGATCAAAAGATACTTTACATTTATAAAATATGTGGCAGTTTATAATTACAACTTCAGATAGAGATGATTCATTTTTTCTTAAAAGAAGAAGCGAATGAGGGTTTTGTATTTAGCCCGGCGTGTATTTTCTCTTGAAAAATGAGCATTTCCTACTTTGTTCAATCCTTGTTAGGTGCATAAGTGCATGACTGGATGGATTATATAATTGGGATAAGAAAGCAAGGCCCTTGGTTCCATTACATGCGGCGCTGGTTCGATTTCTACCGAAATTAGAAGTGTGGATTGCAATTTACGGCACATACCATCTTGCCTGCACGCACCAACCTACCCCACCCCCTTGCACCAAGCATATACCCCCTAAAAAAGATTGCTACAAAATCTCTGATACAACCATTCGTGCGTAGGACACAAATCCGCTTATTGAGCCAAAAATTAATTCTTATCTAATTACCATAGAAATCAAGAAATATGGAATTTATTGTAGTGAGTTACAATATGCACAAAAATGAGCAGAGAGTGTTATCTTAGGATCCCACAGGTGGAGGCATAGTAATATGGTGAAATGATACAGGCAGGATAATTCTTAATTCGTACTCTACTGAATGAGAACTTTGGTCCGCTGGTTAATGCAGTCATCACCTTGCCTGCACGTTCTATCCGACATAAAGCTGCAAAAGGTAATAGCTAAAATTGTCGAGGCATAAATAGTAGGAAAGATTAAACCTTGAAATAAATATCACGAAAATCTGTTATCAAATACCTAACAAATAGAGCCACTGACAGTTCACGCTGATATTCATTCAATATGCATTTTCGGGAATAGAAAATGTAGCCTCTGAGTAACAACATAAAATTGTTCAAATACATATGTTATAATTACATATGCACGTACTGTGCAACAAAATAAACATTTAAATATGCAACTGTAATTTACCCTGTTGCCTTATCGTAACTGACTTGGGAATAGGGCCACCCAGGATGGTGGAGAATGGGTGCAATTCTTTTTTCAACACATCAATTGTCTCCAAGAGGAAAAGATACTCAATTTATCATTTGAGTGTTCTAAAATACACAATTTATTATTTGGGTGTTCTAAAATACACAATTTATCACTTGGGTGTTCTAAAATACATAATTTATCATTTGAGTGTTCTAAAATACACAATTTATCATTTGAGTGTTCTAAAATACACAATTTATCATTTAAGTGTTCTAAAATACACAATTTATCATTTGGGTGTTTAAAAATACTTACCAAAGCAGTAGGCTGTATAGTAGTAAGAATGATAATAATAATAATAATAATATTCGTATTCGTTGGGTGTCGATAGGTTGTAGAGCATATGCGTTCCGCAGTTGATTACTTCAATTTCAATCGTATATGAGCATTCACTCCAATCAGTAAATATGCAAGCTGTGCGAGTAACTTTTCCTTCACTGGTCTGTGGTATTGTACCTTTGTGAAACGAACGAGAAACAAAAATTGAATATTTTTACCATTTCATCTAATATTATTATTATTTTTCAAGTGTTCTATTTTATAGACATATGTCCTAACTAAGCAGTTCTTATTTTGGTTCATACAAAGTAGAAAAAAAGTTTTACTGACGTCCACCACAAACTTCACACAGGAAAATTTATCAAATATCACATAGGAAAAATCTTCAACAAATCATTTTGTCTCCTTAAAATATTTTGAGCGGATGGTAGATATAAATAACACCTTTTGTATTTCATTCAAACATTTTAAAAATAGAATGTACAAACACTGTATATAAATTAAAACACCAAGCTTACAAATGTTTACTTGAAACAAAATTTAGCTGCGTTTTAAATACTATCGTGGAAATGACTGATTAAAACGACTATCTTTGACGCTCATTTGGAAAGGAATGTGACAAACTTGTCCACTTCTATATAAGTGTTACGTTTGTTATATATTCACATGCAGTTAAAACGTCGTATTAAATTAGGGAGTTTAGCAACATTTTAATTTGTGAATAACATTTACATAAAAATGAGTTTCAATCCGCTTAATTTGAAATTACTCACCAATCATCCAAATCGGATAGTAGGTTCCGCATGAATTATAAACATTCAGTTTACTAGGATCCGTAGGCATGTTTCTACTGCCGACGTCATACCATCCACTAGTTAGATAAATATCAGATACATACAACCCGGTATGTTGGGCTGAGTGATTGGTGGCTCTTTCTTCCAACATGTTTAGGGTCGTGTAGTTTCCATTGCAGCTTTCTCCTGTTGAAATTTGATTATTTACTCACCAATCAAAATTAGTCGAAAGCATATAATATATTATAATAAAATACAATTGAATACAATACAATATAACATTTTTGCGACATTGTGGTCTTAAAGAAGAAAAGAAAAAAGTAAAACGAACGAGTTTTGTAAAACTTAGCCAATAATTTTATTCTTTAAGTTACAATATGAACGTTTAAGAGGAACTTTCAGTATTTTCAATCAAATTGAAAATAATCCTAAAGGTTATATTACAAGTCCAAAGAATAGAGTATTCCGAATGAATTGCTAGTCCCGAATGTGCTAATATATATCAATCTTCTTAAATGTGATGAAGTGCCAACAGCTTTGATCTATCAGAATGGTATTGTCGATTAGGTCTTTGAAGGTCTTTGAATGAATTAACAATATTTCCAAAATGAGACTTTAGTCAAGACCGTCATAGGAACACTTTGTACTTCCAACGAATAATTTAAACAAGTGATTTATTTCAAATTAAATTGAATTACAACCCATTAAACAGTTTTGCAAACTCATTAATACTATGACAGTACTATGATATATGAATTAGGAATGAACAAAAATCCTCTCATGTTTTGCATCTCCACTTTATTGTATTATGACTATGTACCTATGCCTACCACGTAACGTATGCCGCAATACATCTCACCTGACTCAGTCATCCATTGGGAAATTACTCCTAAATGTCAAACACCCGTATATAAATACACACACACACAAACGCACACATACATACATACATACATACATACATACATACATACATACATACATACATACATACATACATACATACATACATACATACATACATACATACATACATACATACATACATATATATATATATATATATATATATATATATATATATATATATATATATATATATATATATATATATATATATATATATATATATATATATATATGTATATATATATATATATACATATATAATAGAAAGACAAGTAGATCAATAAAGATTCGTAAGATTTACAATTTTCCAATACATTATGTTCTAAACTATTAAAAAAGAAATTTCATTCAAGGAGAAAATGAATAGGCAAAGACACTAATGAGAAAGTAGATCCCTGATTTAATTCCCGGTATCATACAGACAAATATCAACTGTTCTCTTTATAAATGTTGTTCATTATTCGGCAAGATTTTCCATTCCCATTTGGCTTCGACCTTTTTGTGTTTTTTTTTAGCTTGCTTCTCTTTGTCAATGTTTAGATACGAATTTTGTTTTTATAGCTTTAGCATTTGTTGTCTAAACAATAATAAAATTTTTCACGGATGAAATATATCCTCGCAAAAATTAATATACAAAATAACACCTATTTATTTTTGCTTCTTCTTCTTTTTTCTTTCTTTCTTTCTTTCTTTCTTCTTCTTCTTCTTCTTCTTCTTCTTCTTCTTCTTCTTCTTCTTCTTCTTCTTCTTCTTCTTCTTCTTCTTCTTCTTCTTCTTCTTCTTCTTCTTCTTCAGACGATTTTGAATGCATCAGTTGTTATAATTTATATCTATGTATCCGCAAGAGCGTAAAGAATTCAATTTGAAATGTATACTTGTCAATCATTTATTAGAATTAATCGTTGATCAGTCCTTTGTTGTCTCGATGAAGAAGGATGTTCTTTTCGTGATTGTATTACTATTTTATATAAACGTTTTAAATACGTAAAAGGCAATAGTAAAAAATAATAATTCACAAATAAGGTGACATAAATTGTTGGACATTTAATGAAGATAGGTATACTTCTTGTTCTATTCCTTTTAACATCTGAAAGCAGCAAACTGAGAACCAATGAAATTAAAATAGCCTACCTTGAATAGACCTTAGAAAACACCATACAAAAATCAACAAATAACTTGTCATGTTTCTCTCACGTGTAATTGCTGAAAAGAGACTAAAAATATATGTCATGATGGTTGAGGTGTCATCTGAAGAAAATCATGAACTTGTAATGTATTAAACAGGTAACCTTGGCATTGTCATTGTTGTTGGAAATGATTATTGTCACTAAAATATTTTCTATTGTAATACCACTACTAACAATAGTAATGCTACTTATTCCAGTAACAATAACTTTTACTAGTCACTTATTTAGTGTGCTTACAATACCATTGTGCATCGTATCGAACGTGAACAGCTAGGATTTCAATGTGTATCGTACGGAATATGCGACAACTAGAATTTAAAGTTGGATCAATTATTTTAATAGATTAAAATGAGCAAAATTTTAATAGATATGAAAATTTACAAAGAGGTTCTAGATTTATGTAAGCATTCATGTTTGTCCTTATTTGAAAGAGATTGCATTTAGTTATTACCATTCTTATATAAAAGCAACAGACAATGTAAGGACATTGAAAGAAATAAAAATTGAACATGTACTGCACATTGATCTTGTTAATAAACAACGATTGTTATTATGTATGTATGTATGTATGTATGTATGTATGTATGTATGTATGTATGTATGTATGTATGTATGTATGTATGTATGTATGTATGTATGTATGTATGTATGTATGTATGTATGTATGTATGTATGTATGTATGTATGTATGTATGTATGTATGTATGTATGTATGTATGCGTGTGCATGTGTGTTTATTTATGTGTGTGTATGTATGTATTGGAGTTATGAAACAGTCCAATTTTGATTGTGGCTCATGTCCTATAGAGGCGAAGCAGGCAAGACATAATTTAACGGATTTCCCGTCGATTCATTTTAATCACAGACTTTCACATTTATATCCATATATTAGTGTGAAAGCTAATCTTTTATTCTGAATTGGTTTCATTTTTTATTATTTATTTCACTAGTGTTCTCAATGGCATTTTTCTGATCAAACAATTTTATTTTATTTATTGATCTTTTTAACAAGATTCTATTCAGCTGTATTGTTTTATTGTTGTTATTCTCAAACATAACATAACATGTTAAACGAGAAACCCACATAACATGAAAAAAGCAGATGATGTCAAATGAACTCGCACTGCATCTCCTCTCTCTCTCTCTCACACACACACACACACACACACACACACACACATCGATCGATCTAGAGAAAAAAAGAGATATGCATTTTAAACGTTGTATGGAACAATACTACTAGCCAAATGGTACAGATACTGTCTCAATCATATTACGATAAATGATATTTAAAAAACCCACCATGTCAATAATGAAGATCAAAGATGAAAAAGATGTGCTTGTTTTTCTTGGGTTTCTTTTTTTTTTTAAAAAAAAAACAATACTTACCATTAATTCAGCATCTGAAATTACTTCAAGTATTTGGAGTAATATGTCTTTGTTCACAGATGTAGGATGATGAATCAAATAGTCTTTTTGGGTACTACTAGAGTGCTTATATAGGCAATGAGGTTTAATGATTGGTTGATTCTTTGGCGAATGAAATGATCTCAAAGTGCTGGTAGCTTTTTGCAAAATTTGAAACTTCCTTATTGCAAAGATTATGTATATCATCATTAGTATTCGTATCTTTAGGCAATCAAGGGTATGGCCTAAATGATCTGCCAACAGTTACGCTTATTTACAATGCATCCCGTGTATACTAATGTGGCTCATAGGCCTTTGTCAAGATCGCATGTTCAAATTTTAGTTACTAATATTGGAGTATTACCTTTATTTTGCTACGGAATGTTTCTAAAACAAATCTGCAGGCATAACACGATCACGAACATGAACAGAGAGTAATTGAAACAGAAATGAAACCGAGTGCGTTTTTTTTCTCTTTGATTTCAATAACAACACAAACATAAAGTGATGGATCATGTGAATTTATAAAATGAATTACCAATAGTATACATATATGTATATAAAACAATTACATTGAATCTATCATACGGTTGACGCAATCACTAAATACATTCACGAAACGAAAAATAAATTACAAAATATGATTTATATACTTCTAGCATGAAAAACTGAGGTTTAAATAACCACACGGACTGTAAAAATGTTTCCACTAGCATCACGTAGCATGAAAAACTGAGGTTTAAATAACTTCACGGACAGTAAAATGGTTTCCACTAGCATCTCGTAGCATGAAAAACTGAGGTTCAAATAACCTAACGGACTGTAAAAACGTTTGCACTAGCATCACGTAGCATGAAAAACTAAGGTTCAAATAACCTCATGGACTGTAAAAATGTTTCCACTAGCATCATGTAGCATGAAAAACTGAGGTCAAATAACCTCACGGACTGTAAAAATGTTTCCACTAGCATCACGTAGCAATGTGAGCGAGAATAATAATCTCACGTATGTAGTACATTAAGTTTCAAATAGACAATGAATACTGTATGTAGTACATTAAGATCCAAATAGACAATGAATACTGTATGTAGTACATTAAGATTCAAATAGGCAATGAATACTGTATGTAGTACATTAAGATTCAAATAGACAATGACTACTGTTAGAGCGAGATTCACATAAAACTCATGTCACTCAATACTGAAAGCGAGATACACATAAATTCATATAAGTAACAATGAAAGCGAGATTCACATAAACTCATGTCATTTGACAATGAAAGCGGGATTTTACATAATCTCATGTAATGCAAACAATACTGTACTCAATTGAAGACACAATCAATTGAAACAAACATTACTGTAAAACTGAAGTCCTACAATTCACAAACTGTCACACCACACCGTTTCACAAAATCCTTGGATCGACCCACATTTATCGACCGCTCACACCCGTCACGGATCCACCACAAGTATTTATTGTACAGAGGGCACCAGGAACCCTTGTATTGGTTACATCAATATTCGTGGTTAGGGGTGTATGGGGTGTCCAGGGAGGGGTAGTACCTCTGGTCGGGGAAGCAGTCGTACTCCTTTGGGGGTAGCTTGCTCACTTTTGGTCCCCACTTGGCACTCAACTCTCACCTGTGGCTCCAACATGCTGTGGCATGCGCAGCGTCCACACCCCGGAAACGGCCTCGATTGGCCGGCTAAACCAGGTTGAGGGAAGCAGATGGGTCTCAAAACTTCGATGAGTTAGGCATTGTCTACCTAGCATGTGAAGACTGGATTCGGCAGCCTGCGCGGAGGAACCACCAGCTGGTCAACGGGCAGAAAGGCGACTCCCAGCAAAGCGCCGTGGAGAGCTAAGAGAACGGCGAGACACGTAGGACGTCCTGGTCTAACCTCTGCACTCAACTCCGTCTCCGGCCGTCTCGACTTTGTCAATCTGCTGGACTCAGATGGTTTTGGGCAAGAGAGTGAGGTTGACGAACTGCTCACCTCTTTCTCACTTAAAACAAAGTCACCGCGAAAGTCAATCTTGTCATTCACCTTTTCCATTTCATCAACCACCAAAGTCCTATGGCGACAAGCTAGCGACGAAGTGGTAGGTGTGGGTACACTGGCAGGCGTAGCCGCGAACCTGCACACAGGTGGCTCAGGCCATTAGGGTCGTTCACCACTGACAATGAGCGGCAGTGGAGTCCGGCAGACCACTGAGCGACTGAGCAGCTCTCTTCAGGAATGCACTGCTCACCTCCTATACTGGGTAAACATTTATCCAAATTTCCAATCATGCCATACTCAAATAGTCTGCCCCTATATTTTAAACTCCTCTTATTGCCTCTACACGGAGGCGATAATGTTGTAATGTCTGCGCCCAACGCATCAATCTAGCATTGGCGACCTTGGCCTTGTTCATATACAATAGGGGTGTGTGATCAGTCTCGAGAATACAATTTCTTCCAAAAAGACACGTTAGGATACTTCCCAATTCTCCACACTACGGCCAAACATTCTTTTTTCAATGACTGAATAGTTTTTCTTCCTGGATAGTTATTTTCTACTTGAATAAGCTAGGGTTAACTTATTGTTATCTTGTGGTAAAACTGCTTCAAACCCAGTTTTAGAGGAGTCTGTTCTTAAAATAAATGGGTTGCTAACATCTGTCAATAGGTGCACTAATTAACTTCTCTTTTAGCGCACGAAAAGCTCTATCATGTGGCGGTCCCCACTCTGCCTTGTTTGGTTGCCCCTTCTATGTCAGATCATACAGTGGGCTAGCAATGGCTGCAAAGTTTGGTATAAACTTTCTATAAAATCCTACCAGATCTAAAAACGAACGAATTTGTGTCTTGTTGTCTGGTTTTGGTGCGTTTTTAATCGCTTCTACTTCCTTCGGGTGAGGTTTCAAATGTCCCGAACCACTGACCACGTGACCTAAACCAATACTGCATTTAGTGGGTCTCACTGTGAAGTTTTCTTTGCGGAGTTTATCAAAGAGTTTAGTCAGGACAGATGTGCTCACTTCAAGTATTCGTGTACATGAATCTACGAAGCTATCAACGATTGATAAACCTTTTAGCAACTTGGGCATTAAGTGACAACACGTAGCATTGGCACCTACTACCCGACTATCATTACACTGAACTGGTATAGTCATTTCTGGGTCGCAAATTCTGTCATTGCACGGGTCTCTTAAACAATTAGATCCTGCCAATATCCCTTGAACAGATCCAATTTGGAAATCCATCGGTTACCCGACAAATAGATCCTCCATATCTTTTTTGTTTCTGCATCGTACAGCGATCTTATTTAATTGTCGGAAATCGATAGGAATCTGTTAGTCCCATTGTTTTCTGACTAGCACTACGGGAGAAGAATATGGCGAGTTGGAGTGTTTAATCACCACTGAGTCCAACATTTTACTCAACTCTTCGTCCACAGCATCTCGTGCATTGTATGGTACCGGATAACCTTTTATTCTAATGGGATCCGTCGTATTCGGGTGAATTCTGAGGTCTACCAAGGTTGCACAACCTAGTTTGTTGGTGAATAGTACGAGTATTTATCTAAGACCGTGTTAATTTGTTGACGCTGACTTTTGGTCAACTCCGTACTCATAATGACTTGATCTGCCCCTTTTTCTACATTGTCGTGCTGTCTCTTGATATACAGCTTAAGCATGTTAACATGGCATGTCTTCAAAGTACCGTCTATGTCAATTTTATTGTCCTAATCACCCTTGATCTCTTTAACTTTAAAGGGACCTTACCACTGAAATAGTAATTTGTTTGTGCTAGTACAGTGGTTCTTAACCTTGTTGGATGTACTGAACCCCACCAGTTTCATATGCGCATTCACCGAAACCTTCTTAATTGGAAAAATAAAATATGATTTTTTTATATTCAAACATAGGTATATATTTTTATTGATGCATACAATGAACCGTGCATCAACATCACTGTGTTCAAAGAACAAAACCATGAAAATATGATTTTCACACAAAACAAAAACATAATAATGAATATTTACTGCAAATCAGTGTGACCGCTGCTGTTGCCTTTTAGAGACCAGTTCAGAAATACGCGGCTTCACCTTGGTAAGTGCCACTCTTATGTCATTTTCGCAACAAAGTCTGTTCCTTTTCTTCATTTTTATGTCCAACATTTTCAAAAACTGATTGCTTGCAAAGATATTTTGTAACAAACGGTTTTGAAAATCTCCAGAGCTTTTTTTTTTTTAGCAATAACAGGGTACGTTACCATTTGTTGAAACCAATACTTTGAGAGTGTTTTTGTTCTGAAGAGTTGCTGTTGGACCTGGCTCTGCTGAATTCCAATGATTTCATCGAGGTATTCATCATTCACATCTGTTGTCTCAACACTAAAAGTGAACGGCTGTCTCACCCTATTTGCGTGGCAATTGCTTGCTTCAGTCCTGCGGGTAAAGAAATGTCTCTGATTCCAGATACATCTTCGATCTTACATACACAGTCGTCTAGCAGAGGAAAGTTTGCAAAGTTATTGTTCTCTATTCGTAGTTTCCATAACGGTAGCTTTTCTTAAAAAGCCTTCAGGTTTTCTTCCGCTTCGATGATGTTGACTCCACCGCCCTGCACCTGTTGATTGAGATGATTGAGAGCTGCAAAGATATCAGCCATCTACGATAAAATAAGAATGAACTCAGAAGTTTTGAAGCAATCTGCATGAAAATGTTGGTGCTCTTGCAAAAACAGGGCTAATTCCATACGCAAGGCAAAAACACGATTCAGCATCTGTCCCCGGGAGAACCACCGAACGTTAGAATGGTACAAAAGTACCTCGAATTCAGAGCCCATTTCTTTACACAGCTCATTGAAGATGCTGTAACTCAGAGCACTATTTCACACATACTTGTTCAGAATACAATGCGTAACAATGATGTGTGGTGTATCAGCTTTCACTAGCGCACCAAAACCACTTTCTTTCCACATGACTGGAGCTCCATCCGAACAAACTGCAGAAACCATATCCCACGAAAGATTGATGTCTTTGAAGAAGTCATCCACAAGTTTCTTCACATCGGCTGCCTTAGTTGTTGTTGTAAGAGGCTTACAAAATAAAAAATCTTCTTTTATCAAGTTGCCTTTCACATAGCGCACGAATACAGCAAGCTGGCTTTGATTGGAAGCGTCTGTGGTCTCGTCGAGTTGAAGGCTGAATTCTGCCGGGCTTGAAATCAGATCTGCAACTAATTGAGTCAAGATGTCTTTGCTCATGTCCTCTATTCTGTTGCTGATGGTGTCATTTGAAAGAGGAATTTGGGATAACTTAACTTCAGCCGCCTTTCTCAGCATGATATTCGCCATCTTCAACACAGCTGGTTTTATGAGTGTTTCACCAATGGTGTGGTGTGGTTTGCCCTGCTTTGCGATCAGGTAAGCAACTTCGTACGATGCTGTGAGGATCTGTTTGTTGATGGGTACAAAGCCAAGAACAGGCAAAGTAGCCTTTTCATCGAATCTGGCTCTCTTCACCTTGAATTCAGCGAACGTTGTGTTCTTGTATTTTCCATCTCCATGCAGCTTACGGAAGTGTTCTCTTTGTTTTGCCGGTGATAGACTAGAATTGCTCAACCTGGCATTGCAAATAATGCAGGTAGGACGCTGACTCCCATCATGTTCCGTTATACATGTGAATCCATATTGTACATATTCGTCCGACCACTTTCTTTTTTTGCTCGACATAGTTAGTATGAAGGGATTTAAATATATTAGAAAGAAATCACACGAAGTATCATCACGACAGTCACAAGTCGACTACTGGGCGCACCAAATTTCCTGCAGCACAGATAGGCCAAGCGATGTTGCGTGATTACCTGCAGCCAATGATGGCCAAGGGGGCGTATCATCACGAATCATATAAGTCGGGTGTGGCTTATCCTCCGCCGAACCCCTAAGACTGACTCACCGAATCCCTGGGGTTCGATCGAACCCAGGTTAAGAACCAATGTGCTAGTAGGAAGAAGCAATGGAACCTGATCACCTACAACGAATTTCCTATTTCGCGATCTACGGCAATAATACGTAGCATATCTACGTTCCAATTTCATTAGTTCACTACATGCCATCTGACATGTACTCTCGCAAATCTAGCACGCACTAGTAGGTGCTTTAATTTCCTCGTTCGCGACGTCACCCGTCCAAAGTTCACGTATTATCCACATCGGGCATCGAACTGTTCGGCCGCACAGCAATTGAAAGGGTGAAAACCTTAAACTTTCCTGCTGAACTTCACGGTACGAGTACAGAACTGCGTTCAAATAACACATTTTTCGTAGCATATTTTTCAGGATACCATAAAACTTCTCTACCAGTCCATTGCACATCGGATGGTATGGAGTAGTGTTTAGCTGTATGTTAGACAACAGCCTACTTATTTCACTCATGAGGTCAGAGGTAAATTGGGCACCACAATCCGTAAGGATTTCTTTTGGTACTCCAACCCTACTGAAGATATCAACCAATGCTTCAGCCACTCGTTCCATTTTTAATAGTTTCCAACACCACGGCTGCGGGATATCTGGTTGCTTGATCCACGAGAGTAGGAATATACCTGTTCTTCCTTTTTTAACTGGTTGTATTGGTCCTACAATGTCCACCGCCACTCGTTTAAACGGTGTACCTATTAATGGCATCTGTTCTAAGGACACCATTGTGTTCCTTCCCTTATCTACGGTTTTCTGGCATACATCAAAAGTCCTACAGAACCGTATGACATCGTCATTAACACCAGGCCAGTAGAACCCAACGACTACTCTGCTGATGGTCTTCGCATTACCCAGGTGTCCCGCCATACTAGAGTCATGTGCCACCCTAAGTACATGAGATCTATATCTTTTGGGTGCGACCACTTGCCAATACTTCTTACCCTCTGGAGTGACAAACTCCCTATGAATTAGCTCGTTCTTTCGAACGAATCTCGAGCTGCCTCCACCATTGCAGTGTTTAATTGCACCGGACGCGCTTTTTTCAACAATAGATTTGATGGATTCTTGCTCTTGTTTGAACTCTTCACGCGAAATTCTGGAGATCGACTCAGGGACTTTTAATTTCTGAAACGCGTTTTCCTCTCGCTGGGTTTGTGCTCACGTTTCCACTGTCTGGGACAAAGGTGTTCTGAAATCTGTCAAGGTAAGAAGACGGGAATCGTCAACATTAGCGATCGCCAGATCGTAAATTGTTTTGGTTTTTTTTTTATACAAAGGGCATCAACAGTTCACGTTAGGAAAGTTGTTTCTACCGTGATCTTTGCTATGGGGATGCGACCGATCGTTTGATCCAGTAGCATACATGGGTACTCCCTCTCAATCATTTGGTTATCGTTCACGAGACTTCGTTTGCTCACTCATCCGTGCAACCAGTGTCACGCAATGCCGACCGTTTTCGAAACCTCTCGCGGTTGGTACACGCGCTTCGGGTTAAGACACGTGCCAGGTAAAGGCATACCTGTTTCTACCTGCACAGGACTAGCAGACGTATCTTTATTTGGTATATCCACGGCTGCATTATGTGTAAGCCCCTTGCTTTTATGACATTTTGCTTGAATATTACCCCATTCCTTACACAAGTAACATTATGTACACTACTGACCTGTATCAGTAACCGACCTACTCGCATCAGATGATTTCATAAGCTCTTTAGGCATCGGCCTCGTAGACTGGTTTACAGTCTTAAAAAGACCTTTCGAAACCACGTTCTGGGTTCCCCTATAAAATATCTAAACGTATAAAACCAACATAGATCAGATATAAGAAAAACTATATTGATCATAATTTCAATTCACACGTTGAAAAACACTTTAACAAAAGTTCCCATATTTTGCAAGATTTCTCCTTTCAACCTATTGATATAGTTGATTCTGAGATATAATGTTTTTTTAAAGGAAACCTATTGGATTCACCGACTTAATACTCTATATCAAAAAGATATTAATTCCATATCCTTGTAGGACATTCCATTATGAAATAAAATAAAATTGAAATATGTCCCCTGTTTATAATTAGTTAATACTTCTATATTATTTAATATTACTTTAATTAAAAATTTAATTAATGTTAGTATTATTATTTTCATCAAAATATATCCAATAATTTTATAAAACGAACAGGGTATCTCAAATTAAAGTTATAACAAATTATAATTATTTAGTTCTAAATATTTTCGCACAACATATCGTTTTACTATTTATTTATTATATAGTTTAAGTTCTGATCAATTGCTAAACGTTCATTATGATGTCCATTTCATATTATTTTCTTTAATTTATTTTTTTTAACTATTTGGGATTTCAGTTAATGTGTTTGTACATAAAAAAATTGTGAATAAAACTGTTTATCTCTATCTATCCATGATATATGTGTGTGGATATGTATATGTATGTATGTATGTATGTATGTATGTATGTATGTATGTATGTATGTATGTATGTATGTATGTATGTATGTATGTATGTATGTATGTATGTATGTATGTATGTATGTATGTATGTATGTATGTATGTATGTATGTATGTATGTATGTATGTATGTATGTATGTATGTATGTATGTATGTATGTATGTATGTATGTATGTATGTATGTATGTATGTATGTATATATATATATATATATATATATATATATATATATATATATATATATATATATATATATATATTAAGATTGACAGAGAGATAGCAAAATGTTTTGAGTAAGTATAAGAACATATTTCACGGGTGAGTTTGAAACATTGCATTGTAGCGAGGGTCGAATCTACGAATGTTTCCACATTACGAGTGAAATGTTTCCTTAAGAAACATAGATTCCTCTTTCATGCTGTATCTTTTTGGGAAAATTCTTCTACCCGACTTTTGTGTCAATGTGACTAATGGCTGTATTACTCATCGATAAAAAAGAAACTCAGAAAAACTTTTTTTTTTGCAAATTTAGATACAATGCTTCAGATTATGTATTTTGTAAAGTCAATAAAGGTTTTCATATAAAATAAGAGAAATTATTTTATTTTTATTTTTCCTCAACAGATTTCTTGCACGGATTCCAGTAATCGTCGTTGATGTGTTGAGGGTATTGCATAAGCTTAACAGAACGGTCAACATACATTAGAGCGTAATATAAGTAATCGAAATATTTTAATTATTGTAAGTTATTTTTAAAGGAGTTTGGCTGCCATTTTTTATTTTAATTCTGTATTCAGCCGTAAATTTGCGTGTGTCTGCAAGCTTGCAGTCTATTTGGGGCTTCAAAGGCTGTACTCACATTTTGATTGGCACTCAATTTCGTGAATGTTTTCTCAATAGTTTCAAACCATGATTCTGATTGTGATGTCAGTTAAACAATTTTATTAGCATACGTGATCAGTATTTTTCCTTAAAATTGAGAGAGAGAGAGAGAGAGAGAGAGAGAGAGAGAGAGAGAGAGAGAGAGAGAGAGAGAGAGAGAGAGAGAGAGAGAGAGAGAGAGAGAGAGAGAGAGAGAGAGAGAGAGAGAGAGAGAGAAGTATAAATGAAGTAGGCCTAGATATGATTTGGAAACACTGGTCTGAATAACATACATATACTTCATAAATGGAAAAAGGAAGTAGATCCAAAAGTGATATCGCCACTGTGGCGATGAAAGTGGCGTGGTCAAAATGGTGGTATAATTTTCTCCCTCTGATATATTTCACTTTATCATTACAAAAATAAATATTACATAAATACATATTAAATTTTGCGTGCTTGTCTGCAGCCCGAAATAAATAATGAATGATCTGTTTATAAATGCGTCTCAGAGCTTTTGAATATAATACATATACAAAGAAATCAATTAACTACAGAATATTTGATATTAATTCCAAGATAGCAAAATAGGGAGAACTATAGAGATCATTTATAAAATACTTCTTTTTATCGTCCATTTGGAAGAGGTCACATATTAGTTTTTGATATTTTAAGAATATAATAAATTGTCTTTGCACGTCATTTTTTATGTTTTCGCAGAGCTGTTAATAAAATTTAAAAGAATTAATTTTTTATCACTCAAAATTGTATGACCATTCGTATTAACGTTGTACTTTCTCGATTTCAGTCTTTTTAATGTTAAACTAAATGATGTCATTCTATGGTTTAGATACACATTCTTCAAATTGTGTATCTGGTATATTTTCTTGTTTGAAATGTAGCATGTATGTATGTATGTATTAGCGATATCTGACCGACTCAATGCTATACTGAATTCAAGATTTCATAAAAAATCTTTAACAGGAAAAACGATGTTTATTTGTAAGTTCTTTTTTGCTTCAAGTATCGCCTCTGTTTAAAAAAAATGCTAATAATTTGGCCTGAATTATTATTCAAATTATGTTACGTGTGGAGATTTATTATTAAACAAATTCGTTACGAATTACAAGGTAATAGTCCAATATTAGAAGTAAACACTTGAACCCTTGGTCTTAAAATACTTGATTGTGTTGCATTTCATTTCTTCCTAGTTGTGTTTAGACACGTTCTGTGGAATTCTATGTGTATCAGCAACTAATATTAGACTTGTCGCTCTGGTGCACTCAGTAATCAATACTTTTGAGTTGCACCTGAATTTCAAGATATAAAATATTACGCTAAGAAGTATGCCATTACATATGAATAATGTCAATAAACTATGAAAAAAATGCGACTTAACGAAACTTCAGTAACTGATATAAGTATGCACAAATACAGTTAAGGTTCTAAAAAGAGTCGGAAGAAATCGGCCTGTATTTCCACAGTGCCAAATTATCGATATATACTCCTGTGGTATGGATACTTTTGTAAAGTTAGTATAACTGATATGGAATCACGGTAAAATTTGTGGGCTAGAAAGAGTTGCTACGAGAATGTACAATTTTGTTTTCACCTGCCATTTCATAATATTCATATTTGCACCGGTAATAACTACATGCACAGTTCAAAAAAGCTAGCTGTATAAAAGGTTCAAACGAAACAATTTTTATTAAGGTACTAGTTTTACTAGTTTTGTCTAATATGGGCATATGCGGAATCCTTTTTTCTTTGAGCATGGTTGAATGTCTTTATTTCAATTGCAAACTATGATCTTATACGTCTAAATGAAGCATCAATTATATATATATATATATATATATATATATATATATATATATATATATATATATATATATATATATATATATATATATATACTGATACAGGTTGATACTGCATGCACATAAAATAAATTTCACAGTTTTCTATAATAAATGATGATATCATGATATACCTGTAAAATTGTCAGTTAACCTTCATGTCTAATGATGCATAAATCTGTTAATGTAAATATTTCGATCCATAATTGACTGAAATATAAGACCCGTTATCTTGCTACGGGTAGGTCGAGAAAGCGATGACGGTTCAATGGTTACACCCAAAATGGAAGATTATAATCTCTTTTTCATGCATTAATTACTTAAAGTGCATTATTATATGCTGATCAGACTTGTGTGCTAAATAAAATCAAGGGCACAAATTAAATGTAATCTAGATCTCCTCAGTTCCTCAGAATAGCCTGTATCTATATCTCGGCACGCAAGAGAATTGATATCTGATACCCAATTAAGTTACAGAAATCCCTAATATTGTCACACCCACGTTACACCACAATTAAGTCATCGACGTTCCATATATTATCCAACCCCTTTTACACCACATTTAAGTCACCGAAATCCCTCATATTTCCCAACCAACAGCACCACAATTAAATTACAAAAGTGTTTGATATTATCGCATCCAAACTATACCAAAAAGACGCGGATGACTATAAATGTTTAACCAAAATAGTAGCCTGATGTTTCGTTGTTGATTAGCAAGATAAACAGCCCTTTCTGTCACAGTAAGATCAAATGGACTTAACTAAATTAACGAAACAATAATTACCTTTTCGGTTTCAAGTGACCGATAAGTATAGAATAATAAAATAGGAAAAATATGACAGTTTTATTTTGATATCGGTTCCAAAGAGAATTAATAGAAAAAGGAAAGAAAATTACATCTTAATAAAATTATAAAACTGTAGTGATCAATTTGTAAAAAATATAAAAAAACAGATTGTTTTTGTCAATATGTTATTGTTTCTACCGCAAACAACATATACAAATAAATACATGAGTATCTTTGCTTTTAATTGTATTAAAGTTGACGTAGCATACAGCTTTATTAAAATCTATAAATCTTTAACTAAAGATGAGAGTTAACTTGAAAATTCAATATTGCGCAGACGTTGGAAGTGCAAACAAGAGGAAACACGGCTTTCTCTTGTCTCAGTATAACAGGAGTAGACGTAAATGATTAAATACCTGAAGAAGAAAATGGAATTAAGAGCTCTTGACACTAAAAAAGTGACCTAAAGTTATAAGTCAAATATACAAGGGTTCCGCCGATGAATCAACATTACCCTTATTTCAAAGCCAAATACTGAAAGAGCACGTGTACATTTAGCAGCTGCTTAATGTTATCTACGTAAGTAAAATTGATGACGTATCATTGTTTTGAAGTACTTCGAATAAAATTGATGTTGCTTTTTTGTTTTAAGATATTTAAATTAAACATGATGTCGCATTATGGTTTTAAGGTATTTTTAATAAAAGTCATGTCATATTAAGGTTTCAAAATATTTCGAATAAAAGTGATATCCCACTACTGTTTTAACGTACTTCGAGTTAAAATGATGTCGCATGATTGTTTTGAAGCACTGCAAATAAAAGTGATGTCGCATTATTCCTTTCAAATAATTTAAATAAGGTGTGAACTGCAATTGAAAGATAATGCTTTATATTTACGAAAGTAAAGAATCTTGAACTTTCTTTACGTCAGTGAACTTGTGAATAAACTTTACCAATATTTCTGCCTTGGAAGGACCTGTTTGTAGCAGTACAAGAGTGAACGAATTTTAAATAAAAACTCACTTTTACCTGACAAACTAATAACAGATAGTGTAATTGTTAATGTTGTTGACCACAACTTTAAATGAACAAGTTTCATTTAAAGTGAATAAAAATTACTGGATATGTAGACTTAACATTTTCCCAACTCTATCAATGTAATTTGTTTTAGACATAAAGGAATTTACAAAATTATAACTCCTTATATGCCTTCTTATAGATTTTAAATGAGACATACGTTTTTTCATTGATATTAATAAAAGTGACTGACACGCACATGGAAATTGTCCAGTATCTTCTAAAGACGTCTTGTATAAGCATTAGAAATACTTTCAAACAGTTGCAGTTCAAATCACCACGTACTAAATGGTTAGTGAATATAAACATTTTGACAATAAATCTTAAAGACACTGAATACATATCATTCGTCCAATTATCGTTTATCACATCAAACAAAACAAGAATACTTTGGTGAAAGCTTAATTGTGTAGTAATATTCACATTTGGCAATGTATTCAGCTTTCGTCCTTATGCTAAGGACTTCATCATCAGACTGATGTGATCTCTAAGCAATATTTTACGCGATTGTTCGCTCGACAGCCTCATTGTGAACATTTTTGTAATCGTCCACGATGCTATCAGACTTTACGTCGGAGATACACTGTGTCACGCGGCTTTTGCCACTATTAGACGTTCACGTCTCTATTCGGATTTTCTCCGTACGTGCAGATAATAGATGCTCCTTTCGTTGCTATTATCAACAGTACTGATCGTTGAGACACTTTGTGATTTCCGAGATCGCTACGTGTTCAGGATGCGATAATAAATAAAGCAATTAGGACGAATAAGCATGAGTGGTCTCAGATGCACGTTAATCACCTTGGAATAAATCACATTGGAGACCGAAACGATCGAGAATCACAATCCCTTAGCAATTGAACAGTTGATGAGGAAACTGTTCACGTTGTGTTATTGACGGGAAAATCTCCCTCGTACGTTTAATTGACACTTAAGACAGTAGCAGCGCAAAAACCGAGAATAGATGCGATTGAATTAGGAATGGAAAATAACACGCTATAATTGGTAGAAAGTGTGATTCTGGTTCTCAGCGTGAAAAAAATTGTGTTCTATTTTGAAATATGACTCCGCTGTCTGTGATCAAACTGGAGATTTCCGTGGCGATGTAGGTGATGTTGTATCATCTGTTGTCCAATACGAAGACGATTTGTTGCTCACAGTGACGTATACGAAGCTGTTCCATATTTCGTCGGAGATCAGCGTGATCGGGTACGATCAATGTTGGTCTAATTCAACCAGGGGATTATACCTCACCGTGGAAGTCACTGAAAGTGAGTCAAACAATAACGTGGTATCGTCGATAGTGGTGTTGGATTACAAGGCTTTCTGAAAACAAGTTTTTGAAAAACAGTTTTCTGAAATGGAGTTTCCTATCTCAGTACATATGACTAAATCAAGCCCTCGTACAGAATCTTATTCTAATCCGACGGCACCAGTTGGTTATCTTATCCAGAAAATGATTGATCATATCCACCATCTAGTTATCGATCTCCACACTGACATTTCTAATCAGTAATAATAACAAAGAGACGATTTAGGCTTATTAGTAGTATTAGGAAATGAGGGTTTTGGCTCACCCCCCTCCCACACCTCCTCCCCCACCCCCGCCAAACCCCTCATTTTCCTATACTACTACTATGTAGACAGATATTTTGTAACCAGACAAAACAACAGGTGTTGGAATGCGATAAGCTCGGTCAACAGAAGTGATGAATTTGTTAGAACAGCGTATGTGTGGAATATAATTATTCTAAAGACGGCAAATAGGTTTTACCACAAATTTTTTATCAGATAACAGGATGAAAATTAAACTGTACATTAGAACGTTTCAGTTAACAAGGTGGAAATTAAACTAGCATTAGAATGAAAATGATATTATTTTATATCTCATTACCAATGATTAATGTTTCAACTGTTGATATTAAAAATACTTCACTATCACGAATATAGATACTAAATTTTACTTTACCGCTCACACAGCGATGGGACTCAAACAAATCTTTCATTTCTGGTTTGTTCAGAGGATATTTTTTGTTGATAAAACATACCTTTGACCGATCGACATCAATTGTGAGTTTAGTATAGTTTTGTTGGCTAATGGGGCTGTGAAAGTTTTTAAATTCCGCTAGCAACTTTTGATACAATTGTTCGAGATAATTGAAATACACGCTGTTATCAGATCTGATGAGCGAAAGTTTTAACTTGTCACGTGTTCCATTAAAACATATACCTGATGTTTCATTATTAAATTCAACTGTCAATTGTTTACCGTCCATCATTAGATATTTGATGTTACTATTGTAGCTATTTGTCATTGTCAAATTTTCAAACATTATTTTATAAGTTTAGATAAAATTTCAGTTGGAAAAGATAATGTCGAGTATAGATCTATCACCATGACAATACCCAAGGGCAAATGTATCTACCCCATTTTCACAATAGCGTTTGTCATCAAAATTATACAATCCACGTTTGATAATGACATCTGTTTCGAGTTTATGATGATTAGTTCGAATTGCCATAGCTCTCATAAAACTAACACCGCCATCAAGCGCATACCTGTAGTCATCAAATTTCATAAACATTTTAACAAACTCACGAGGCAGACCTTTTGCTTTTTTCGTTATTTTATTATTGTCCAATAATACGGCATACATTTTACTACGTAATCCGATAAAGTATTTGATAGCGCTTGAGTTCATTTCATCTTTAAACTTACCAATAACCTTTTTATTTGTGTCGTCATGAAATTTACTGTCACGTGGATAATCGGAAAGATCAAACAGATGTCGATTATTGTACATGTCCTGATAGATGTCCTCACATTCGATTTCATATACGAGTGAATCAGTATCAGTAAACAATAATCTACTAGCCGACCACTGATTTTTAACAAAAGTGTAATGAAAATCGTACATCAGCCACTTTGATAAATCTAACACTGCAGCTCCAACATAGATCGGCTTGTTTAGTTTTAGATTTACTTTTCTTCTTTGTATCGCAACAAGATTTTCATTAAATATTTTCATGCTCACAAAATCATCGTCTGACACAAGTTTGTTTCTGCGATTGACATCATTAACTATTTCAATATTTACACGGTTCCTAATATTCTCCATCGCCTTACCAAAAACGGAATTGTTCATCAGTTTAAAATTTTTTTTTCAAACTCTGTTTTCGCTGCAGCCCTTCTTGAAGTGTTTGAGTTAATATAACCTCTCATCCACGGCGACTGATTAAATTTTAGTACACGATGAACTTTTCTCAACACAAGACCAGCATCGACTGCTTGTTTTAAAACTTTGTAATGCAAAACGTAATGTTTCTTATCAAGTAAATTTGGTACTAGTTTCTTGACCATGGAATGTTGCCTTGGTGATGCTAACGCTTGTTGTTCTTTTGATAACAAACTTAATCTATTACCATCGATTCCGCACAGAAAAGGTAATCATTATGTAATTTGTGTAGCGAATTTGGATAATCAAGATCAACTTCAACGAAATAGGAAGCATCATCGGGTATCTTTCTTCTGTCTCTGATAGAAATCGATCAACCGTGATCCAATGAAATCCGCTAAAAGGCATTGGTTCTGCCATCGAACCACCGTAAAGATTATTACAATCTAGATAAATTATATACTTGGAAGGAAGGTCAGGGTTATACTGTTTCAGGTATTTGTTGTTTGCTTCAGCATATTTTTTTTGTTATCACGCTAATACCACCTCGGATACCTTTTTCGATAAAATTGAACATATCAACATCAGTCAGTAATTCTAACCTTACCTTACTAAACTTTAGCAAAGCATCAATAACAACCCAGGGGCAGAATAATACCAGCAAGGATCTAGTCCATAATTATTATAACTCACTTCACGAAAACTTTCAAAAACATTTGCTAATAATAACACGTCAGTTTTCAGGTATAAATCATGATAATCACCAAAAGTCTCACAATCAAACTCTTTCCAGATATCTTGTGCATACCTGTACTCATCATCAGTTATATTTTCATTTTTAAGTTGTGAGTAAAATTTGTCTTTGTCAGGTAAAGATATTTCATCAAATTTACTCCAGTCGTCGAGGTATTCGTATGGAAAAACTCATTTTTTAGCTAGTAGATTAAATTTATCTCCAAAACAGTCTCTTAGGTTATCAAATTTACTACAACCTTTCACTAGCTCATCTAACGAGGCTGCCATAAACTGCAGGCTGTCAATAAAACACAATTTACCTAGCGTAACTGACATGTACTTCTCAAAATTATTTGGGATGCATTTGATGATGTTATCGAGTTTTAGACGAGATTTTATATCAGAATCACCAAAAGCTTCTACTAT
Organism: Potamilus streckersoni; assembly: GCA_016746295.1. Classification (NCBI taxonomy): domain Eukaryota; kingdom Metazoa; phylum Mollusca; class Bivalvia; order Unionida; family Unionidae; genus Potamilus; species Potamilus streckersoni. Next base: position 511,743 of record JAEAOA010001892.1, on the reverse strand, counting down.
AATATGGCTATCATTTCCTCGAAAATTGTGAAGAATAACCGGAATAAAATCTGGAGCATGAAATTTTAAATTACACTGATTATGAGCCGCTCCACGATACTGTCCAGTCAAATGACAATGGTCATGTACTTTTTTGTCATCGTCAAAAGCTTTTTCACAAATATGACAAATTTCTGCTTGGTCGTGAGCGGATTCTTGTTGAGGTGTTAATTTTAACATTGGCGTTACTTTTTTCAAACGATAAGTAATATTATCAACTTCATTAATCAACTGCTTGAGAAGCCAGATAGCTGGATTTTTACCACGATATAATTTGATTAGTTTAGATAATCTAGAATCAGTACAACAAACTACCTTGTACGCTACTCCACACGGAACATGATTTTGAACTTTCTTGTACTCGATTGATTAGGATTATTTTCTACGCCAAGTACAGGTTGAAGTAAACACTCAAAATCAGTGTATATAACGAAAGGAATTTTTAGTTTGTGATTATGATGGACAAACTGTAACACACTATCTTTTTTAGATGGCATTGTTATTCTTTGCAGATCACTACAGTACTGCAAATGCTTTTGTCATGTTTCATCGTTAGTACAACCATGCAAGCAGCGGTAACAAAAGAACTTTTTGTTTCTATTTTTATTGTACTGTTTACCAACAAGTCCGTTAAAGGTTTTAATCCAAACGTAATGATTTTTGTAGTACAGTAAATTTATAGTCGATTGTGAAGCTTTTTCTGAAATATATCTCGGGTATACATCCTCTTTTTCATCTAGTCTGAAAACGTTAATTGAAACATTATTTTGCTTTTCAAATTTTGGTATTTGATTTTCTTCCACAGGAAAGTTAATATCTTTAAAATTTAATCTAGACACGTGACTGATATATTTTTCAACACGAGTAGCGTTTTTTTTCTGCTGGAAATAGTGCGGAAAGAACAGCCCATTGGAAACATTTGTTATCTACGTTTTTGATGTTTATACAACATCTTTTACTTTTTATTTTTGGTGGCAGGTCGACGTATGAACTACCTCGTAATGCATTATATTTCATCGTGTGAAACAATATTCCTTTGATCATTTCAAACTTCCAATCCGAACCTAATTGACTAAATTCCTCTATTTTTTCCCAAATTTCTTGGTGTATTTCATCAAGATAGTGATAACAGACCAGTCCCAAGCAAAGCACGTCTTGATTTTGCGTTAATATAAGGTTCTGCAATTTCCTTGTTAATTAATTCTTCCGTTATAACTAACTTTGAAAATATAACATGATATTGCACAAATAATCTAATACTTTTGTGTTTTTCGAGCTCACGTTTTACAGTTGTCTGTAGTAGGTGGTAAAGATTTGTTGCATTAAAATTTACTAAAACATTTTGATTATCAAACTGTTAACTATTATCAAAACCTGCAAAAGCAGTCGCTATTTTATTAGGTTCTCCCATAAGGCTTTTCTTAGCTATATCACGTAATTTTAACATTATTATATTATAATGTAATATCTAATTGATAATTTTTTTCACACTGCGCATGCGCTAAAATCAATTGAAGATAAAAAAAAATCTCCTATAATATAATGACAGCAAATCTAACAAACACATGTGAGCAAGAAACATATCAAGTTCACCCAAAGTATAACTTTACCTCACACTGCGCATGCGCTAAAAATCAATTAGAGATAAAAATCGCCTATAATATAATGACAGTAAATCTGACAAGCGCACGTGAGCAAGAGATTTATCAAATTCACCCAAAGTATAACTTTATCTCACACTGCGCATGCGCTAAAAATCAATTGAAGATAAAAAATATTACATATAATATAATGAGAGTAAATCTGTCAAGTGCACGTGAGCAAGAAGTATACCAAATTCACCCAAAGTATAACTTATACGCTGGAAATGTATTAGGTTCGGTTATTAACATTAAAACTAGAATACCTGTTGGCAAATTAACGTCAGTGGGTTATAATATTAGTGTAAAGGGAGATAATGCCGAGAGGATTGCAATGTTTAGAAAAGATTTTATTTACACGTTGTTCTGCGATGATATTCCAGAGGGAATATAACGTTAAAGTCACTGATGACAACATTGAAAATTTATCCTTACAAGATGAGTTTCAGCCGCATCCAGTCTTTGATTTATACGAGGCTAACGATTGTGGTATTATAAGAAACAGAAAAACTAAAAAAGTTCTTGGTACTATGAACAATATGGGATATATCAGGGTAACTGTTAGAGGAACACTAGCAGATTTTGTTAGTTATAATGGTCATAGGTTTGTTTTCGAGGTGTTCAACGGATCTATACCCAATGGTCTGGTTATCAATCACATCAATAACATACAAACTGATAATCGATTGGAAAATCTGGAGATAGTGACGCAACAGGAAAATATGAGAAAAGGAAAAAATAGTAATGGTATTAATTTTAGATGCCCAATAAAACCTGTTATTTCCAAAAACCTCGAAACGGATGAGGAGATTGACTTTAAATCGATTACAGCTGCGGCGAAATATTATAAGATAAATTCCAGAACAATAAAATTTATAGCTGATGGAGTAACAAAATCAGCTTTTTCAAGAGAATACGATGCTAGGATTGGTTTTAGATATGATGATCAATAATATTTTGTAATTCGGTTTTAGTCAAGCAATGATGAGCAAATGCTATGATATCATTGTGATTAAATTTTAGCGTCGTTACTGCACTTTCATTAATTTTATTTTTTCTGCTTCTGTTAGTAATATTTTATGAGAATCACCTTGCATTACAATAACATCAACACTATAACCCAACAAACATTTTCTTACCGCTTCGGCTAGTTCGTTGTAATTTACTATATTAAATTTTTGGTGATATTTTATCTCATCAGTCATCTTATAATAATAAATTAGATAAAATTATATTATAATAATGGACTTGATGAAACCACTTGCTGAACTCTACGAAGAAGATACTAGCGACAAAGTCACCAGCGATAAGGTCACATTTTCCAAAGATTTTATGGACAAATCTATTGGTTATAGTGAAGATGATATTTTGTATAACAATGAATCTGATGATGATGGTGAAATAGTCACTGTTGCTGACAGATCAAATTACAACAGATCAACAACTAAACGGTATAATGTCAAGTATCACATTGCTAAACAAATAATAAAATTTAATTTTACCGTTGCCGAACAACAACTGTTTTGGCAGCTAATCAAACCTTTCTTAAATATCAAGATTCCAGGCCGACAGAAAAATATCAAATTCGATTTTATATTCGTTAAAATTTTTAATCTAATGACGATCTCTAACGATCGTAAGCAGTATCTAATATCGTTATGTAAACCAGTAAAATGTAAATCTGTCAAACAAAAGTATGAGTTAATTTATAATAACATTATATCATAATCTGCTTAGTTGGGATCCAACTGTTAAATTTATCGCTATACCCACGCCATTTGACTAAACTTTTATTTCCTTTTTTCTAATCACTTTCTCGATAACAAAAACATCCTGCTCAGTTTTCTGTAGTTCTTGTTCATAAAAACTACCTACGATCGGTTCCCCTGCCAGATCTTTTAAAACGTACGTTACAGGTACTGTTAAAAGTACCTTATCAACTACAAATACTTCTTCGCTCCAGTTTGGAGTAAATCCTTTTGCAAATACCTTTTTCATCAAAGAAATTCTAACTTTATCACCAGCCTTAAATTTATGTCTGCGGTACATGTTTTCATTTGCTAATATCGGATTTTAACAGCTTTTTTAGGTGTCATTTTGATGGTTCGATGTTTCGTGTTATTATATTCACCTACGATTTGAGAAAGGTCATCGATGTACCTGTTGGTGTTTTTAGCTGTCATATGTTTGTGTAATTTTTCGTTTAGCGTGCGATTAAATCTCTCGACAACAACGCTTTTACCTTCGTTTCCTGTAACGTATTTTTTTATATTATTTTGTTCTAGAAACTGTTCAAACTTTTTGTTAAAAAACTCAGATCCGTGATCGGTCCAGATTTTATTTGGTTTTCTTTCTGTACTCATTATTATTTGTTTTAGCGCATCAATCATTGAAGTCCCTCTCTTATCCGAAACAGGTACACTGAAAGCATATTTGCTAAAAACATCTATAACATTAAAAAATACCTTTTTGGAGCGCCATCAGCGCCAACGTTAAACTGAGCCAGATTAGATACATCCACCAAATCTATTGGCCAGATATCATCTACACCATTAGCGACAACTTTACGTCGTGGGAAGTTTTTTTTTTAGTTCTGTGCAGCTCGACTGCAAGATCATCGTATACTTTTTTTTCCGAGTCCGAGTTTATATTTTGCTCCTATCATTCCCTGAACAAATTTTCTATCAAAACGTTCTCGTAGATTTGTTGGCTCCATATCACGTAATTCGTCTAACATCACTTTATCACAATCTGCTTTCGAGTTTTCATGATCAAGATAACAGATATCATGACGCATCACTATTGCATCCACTTGATTATAAGGCTCTTGGCCTGGCAACGGATTGTCGTTTTCATCTTGTTGTTGATCTAGCGGATTCCACGGACCAGTATACCAATGGCCTGGCAATGTCCATCCGCCTTTTGGTTTTGGTAATTTTCCAACAATTTTATGTATATCTATACCTGACCCTATTATTTCTCAGTTGTTACAACATTGACAGTATGCAACAATTTTATTTTGCTCAAGACACAAATCTCTGTCAGAATCACAGTTGCATATCATTCTATATTTTTAATCGTCGACTAAAATAATATCAGGATAACCAGATCCTAGCGACGTCGCTGGAGATACTATCGCTGGGGACGTTTTCTTTAAAAATGTATTTTTTCTTTTTCCACAGATTCCACAAATACTTTTTAATATTATCCTGTTGTTTTTTGTTTTTTCTGTTGTTTCATTAATATTTTCTGTTTTAGTTCTACACTTGAGACAGTATGTTGACATTATTCTATTTTTAAGTTTAGATAAAATTTATTGCCATCTCATCATTAGCGTGAGAAGGATGCTTGTCAAACTGTAAAATAAATTTTAAAAAGTTAAGATTTCTGCTCATTTGTTGGATAAACATAATACAATAATATCCGCAAGCAGACGTTCCAACAGGTTGGAGTTGATTTGATGAATAATATATCTTGTTAAATTTTGTGTTCATATACTTTTTTATTACATCGCTTGGAGGAAGTCCAAACGAGTCAAAATAATTATTATTATAAACGGCTACCCAATGTGTGCCGGATCCGTCATTAAAATCTTGTATATTAAAAACACACGAACTTACAGCTGATGGTGATTTTATTGCTGCGAGTTCATCTTTAGAATAAACTTCGTGAAATCCAGGAACCGCTTTTAACTTATCAATGATATCAAAATTACTCAACGGGGTGGTCGAGTTCCCGGTAATGTTAGACCACGTCCTATTCCTAAAAGATTTGGCAGCAGACTTCCCGCTAGTCCCGCCAAAAGTGGAGCGATCGGAAGAAATCCTCCTTGTTTTGGTTGATTGCATATGCATTTGCATTTTGGTGTTGGCGATTTTGTTTTTATTATTTTCTTTTTTTTTGTTGTTGACGATTTCTTTTTCTTTTGTGGCATTATAATATATTATTTACATAAAATTTACAATTTTTTTATTCCACTTCCACGAATGATACCTTTACCTGCGACTGCTTTATTCGTTGCGCTAGATATTGCTCCAGACGCTGCTGCTAGTCTTAATGTACCTAAGACTGGTAAAATTTTAGGTATTATTGTACTAGTTAATAATAATAATGCTGGATCAAGAAAACCACCTTCTTTTGCCATCGCTGTCATTTGTGCAGCACTCAAATTTTAAACAAAAGTTTTTTTACGATCATACTTTTTTACTTGATTTTTTTGTTAGCATTAATTTTGTTAAAACACCATCAGAAACATTAGGATTGATTTTTAATGATACCTGTTCTCGCTTTGCAATAGCAGCTACTAATTTTTTAACTTGGCCATCAGTCAAATGCACTTCTTTTATAATATATGTTGCCATTTTCTATAACAACTGTAGATTAAACTTGAACTGTCATTTTACCTCCAATAGAATCTACCGTGATAAATCTATCACTAATCACTAATGCGTATACGTACAGCGCTACTGGAACCGTCCCAAGTGTCCAGGTGATTTCAATATCTGCTGTGCTGACTACAATTCGCTCGTTATGTTTACTAACATCAAAATGAAATATAGGATAAAGGGTACGAAATTCCTCTGCTGATATTTGAGTTCCATCTTCAACATCTTGATATTTTTGTATTGCGTCAAGCAGGTACATGTACGGTCGAGAAATATTTTTATTAACGTCATCAGCAAAATTACACTCGATAGCTCGTTCTGGATATTGCTTTGAATTTAATCTAGCGTGTATTCGTCTGACATCAGCGTGGTCAAATATTGCATTATTTTGTTGTTGGTTACCTCGTCGGGCTTGCTGTTGAAATACGACAAAGATATTTCTCGGCAGTTGTTCGCTTGATGTTGTTGTGACCCTCCATGTGTAATCAGTAGTATCTGGAACCGCTGTCTGATATATCTTATGCTGCTTAAAATAAATTCTGTTTGTATGTTTATCAAGCGTACTATTTAGTTCTGACATTTTAGTGATTGATGGTGTTATACGTGGCATCCACAAAGCAAGTTTGTTTATGAGAAACTGTACATCAGCCCCTCCAGATCTAAACAAACAATCGTTTTGTTCAGCTCGATCTAAAAGAAGAGTATGTTTTACGCCGCGAAATACTTTATCATAATCGCGACAAAAGCCGAAAATCATACTTATTGGAAGCATCATTGTAATTTGACGTGATCCTGCTGCAAGTTTTCTTCGCCTAGCAAAGCCTTCGTTATAACGTGGATTTCTCACGTCAAGTGTGTTAAGAAGCAAATTTAACATTGCAGTACCATCTGCAGCTGCTCCTGGTGACGTTATATTTAGATTATTAAAAGCTGCTGTAAGAGAAACTCTTGTAGTGTTTGCATTAGCAGCTGCATCTGGTGCGACAATATCTAGTGCAGCAGCATTAGTAATGAGAAAATTTCTCACAATTACAGCATTTTCATCAGCATTAGCTCCATGTACTATAGCGCCTCTCTTTAAAAATTCTGTTGTTTCAGCGACACCCCATCCAGTATTTTTAAACCACATCATGTTAGTTGCAGTTGATCTTGAGTAATCATCTGTAAACGAAATCATATTTAAAATTGTTTTTGCAACTTGTAGATGACCTGAAATATCTTCTATAGTTTGGCTAGTTGATATCTAGCACTTTTGAATAAACTCCAGCCGTTGTTTATAAGAGCTACTTCTGCTCCAACTGCAATTGCAGCAGGTGAATTGGCTACTGTCATAATCTGACCACGAACTTCTAACATAGCCTTATGTGGCAGTAGAAATACATCTTCGTCTTTGGTGTTAAAGGTTATGATACCAGCTTTATTTGGTTCGTTAGAATTTTCATCAAGGTACTCAACAAACTCAAATTCTGTCACATCATTGTCGATGTCATAAGTTTCTGTTAACTCGAGATAATTTTTAACAGACATTTTATTTTATTAGATTATATAAAATTTTATTGCGGCACTGTTACTTTAGATATTAATTTTTGTATGATCTGCTCGCCCTTTGGTGATAATAATTTTTTTGTTGTTGTTATCATAGCTCGCTGGGTTTCTTTTGTTGGAGCGATTTCTGAGATAACTTGTTTTATTTCAGATGCAGTCGGTGGATCACCTTTTATTTTATCAGCTATTTTTTTGTCCCACCGCAGTACCAGCGGCAGATGCAGCCCCAGTTGCAAAAGCTTTACCAGCGTCAATAGCAATTGGTGCAACTTTACGTGCTATACCCGGAATATTTTCAAAAACTTTAGTGAACATATTTCCAAAAAATCCTCCTTCTATTTTTCTTCGATAAACTTTTTTTCTTTGTTTCATTATGTTTGATGTTGCATAATTTTTACTTTTGCTCGCGTAGATGTAAATAATAAGTTACAACTTCATTCTTAACATGTAACTGTTTTCCTGGTTGATCAGTCAACTGCATTATTATACTTGATATTTGATTTTCAACGTTTAAAGGATAATAAATAATATGTCGTGGAGTTATTTGCATGAGAGATCCTGGCGGGACTTCTGGTGAAAAACTGTAAATCGTTTGACCTTTGCTACCTTTTGATGTATAAGAGCCAGAAGCAATAGAGCAATTTACTAATATTGTATTTACTTCTGTTATATTTGTTGGCAGTTCACTGTCATATGTAATAGGCTGATCAAGTGCAGTGTAAGTTTTTTCAGTAAATCCTAACAGTTGTGCAATACTTCTTTCTCTTGGTTCAAGACTGATTACTATATTTTTCAAAGTTATCCTAGTTCGCAATGTGTTATAATTTGCTGCTAATTCAAAATTATCAGCCACACCGTCAGCTTTTGTGATGAGCTCTTTGATTGTCTTGTTTAGATCAGTAATATTATAAGCTCCTTGCGGAATTTTTATTTTTTTTTGTTGTAGATATTGGAGATGGTGTAATCGTAGTAAAATACATTTCATCGTTAACATCATTTTTCACGTTAGGTATAACATTCCAGCAAGTACAAGAAATTAATCCAATTTCATATTGTTTTGTAGGATCTAGTTGGATAGGTGGAATATAATTTACTGAAAAATTTGCGCTATCTATCGCAGACTCACTAGAGTTTAGTAATAATGTTGTTTGCATTCCTTTAATATTACATCATTTTACAAAATTAAGTCGCGGTGTAAAGTTTCATATTCGTCAGATGTTAATAATTCACTCAATCTTAGATGATCAAGTATGTCAATGATTTTATTAGCAAGTTCAACACTAACATTTCCAGCTTCCTTTGACGATATTAATAACATTTATCTACCTATCATTTCAGTAGTTGATGTAAATACCTTTACACCAGTTCCTGTTCTTACTCTACATTTTTTGTATACGAGATTTATCAAACGTTAGAAATTTCCTTCTAAAACTCCACCCACTACCAAAAGGTTTTGCTCTACTATTTTCTGCTGTTTCTTTTAAACGTGAGAGCAATGACACCGTTTCTCATTCTATCATAAAGTGGAAGCATATCATCAATTTCTGTAACCGTGTTTATTTCATCTTTAGCAGCAGTTCCGTCTCTTAATATTACATCTAATCTATCGAGTAATGTTTGATATTCTACATCAGTCCACTTGCTTATATCATCAATACCCCTTATATTTTCTTTGTTTAAAAAATCATCATATTCACTACCTTTTATCTCATCATTTGATCTTTTTGTAAAATACAATCTTTGATCTCCAACTTCCATAAACTTTACAGTAAGCTCACCGACTCTTTGTTGCTCCTCTTTATATCTTTTATATCTCCTGATAAATTTGTTATAATATTTGTTATTCCTTGCGTTGTTAACTCTGCTAATCTTCGCTCAAGTTCCAGCGGATTGTTTATCAATCGATCTGTTTCAGCTTGTCTAGCCGCAGGATCAGCTATATTTGCTGTAAGTGCCTCAATCAGTTTTCTTTTTTCTTCATCAGATCTAGTAACAAGTTTTGCAGCAGCTGCTTCTTGTTGTTCTCTAACAATTCCAACCAAACCTTTTTCTTGCAGTTGTTTAAGTTCTTCTTCTGATAGTGGTTTAGTTTCAGGTTGTTTACCTAATAGTGCTTCAGTAACCGCCTTGAAAATTGTAGCTGTTGCTTCTGTAGCAGTTACTTGCCCACGTCATGCTTCTTGTACTTTTTGCTTAAGTGATGCCTGAGATTGAGCAAGTTTTTTTTAGATCTTCTATGTGTTGTCTGTATCTTGCTCGTTTGTCCATTATTATAATTATAAATTTTATAAAATTGAAACGCTTTACTGTAAGTAACTGTTAATACAACAGCGAAACATTTTAGTTGGATCATTTGTAAGTTTATCAAACAAGAAAAAGTTAAATTTATCTTTTGTAGCATTACGGTAAAGTTCAATAAACTTATCTTTTGTCACGCCACCGCATTGCTCGCTTGCAATATTTCTATCGTCAACATTATCCAGTCCTGGAAATAAAATAAAACAACCCGTATTTCGCCTAATAAATCTATCAACATTATAAAATCCTTGAGCGAGATAAATAGAATTACACTGTTTGTTACGTGACAGTGAGAAATATGATCTTATTTTATTCACCTCCATGTTATTTAGAGGAATATCGTCAAAAACTACTATCTTATGTTCATCTGCATCAAGTTGATTAACTTGAATAAGATCTTCTGGCTGCCTAATTATAAAAAAATCTTCACCAGCTTTAAGATCATCACGAAGCTTGTTATTATATTCGCTTAATAACTCATACTTATCTTGCTGTGGATTGATTGTGTAAATATAAACTCTGTCGTAGTTAAAATTATCACCAGAAGCAAATTCATAAGCAAATTTGTTTTCCCCGATCCAGTTCGCCCAACAATAAGATAATGACAATCAGGAAGTTCATTGTTATGTTTGTGCTTCACTAGTCTCTCTGTATCAAAGTTTAATATCGACGATTTTGCCATTTTATATAATATTAAACTAGTGTTGATAATTTTATCTGGGATAGTAAATAATGAGCTACTATACAAAATTTGGAACACTATCAGATTTATCCACAAAAGGTTACCAAGGTGACTTATCCAAATATGCAACTCTTGATCAGCTCAAAAATGAAATCAATAATTTACTAAATCTTACCAGCGTAGATCCAGATGAAGTCGTCATTTTCCAGGACAAAGAAGGACGATTAAAGACGAGTAACGTAAAACTGTCAGATGTAGTTGTACGAAATCCAAGTGGGAATATTGTTATGACACAAAACAAGATTACAGATCTTGGAAACCCAACTGAGGATGGGAATGCTGTCACTAAAAAATACGTCAATGATTGGGACGCTTCAATTACTAATGAAATCACAGCGCTCAAAACTGATTTTACCAGTCACGTGAACACATTTTTAAGTTTTCGCAGAAACATAAACAAAATTAGAGATGAATTTTTTGGAAATCCATCAAATGTTAGCATTACACTCGCTAATATTAACACAAAACGCAATGATATTAACACAAAACTCAATGATATTATTAGTGGAATTCCTAATATTGTTGAGAAAACGAGTATGGTTAAAATTCCTTACAAACAGATTAAAAATATTGTGTATACTGTTGCATCTTGTTATAGTGGATGGACATCACAAAACAAATCTATCAAATATATTGCAGAAGTTACCGGTGTGTATAGATTGTCAGTGTTTAGCAGTGTAAAGTTTAAAATATTTACCACATATTCATGACGTTATTTAGATGATGACATATTTGGAATATTATCTGTAATATTAAACAAAAATTCTGAGGAGGAATTTACACTTGAACCAACTGATAAAAATTTTGTAGGTCCTTATCGGTGGTGTTTGGAATTTGTAGCTGATTTATCATAACTATGTAAACAAATATTATAATGAAAAGAAGTATAGTTGATTTTAATCACATTTCAAAAGATATTCCAGAACAGGATGTGGACGCACTAAAACAATACTATAAATATTATCATAAAAAACTTTGGTGTGTTAAAAAATGTTACAAATACTACAACAAGATCCTTCGAGTAATATCATATCTACCCTTGTTAATGACCAGTTCTGGTATAATTTCAAGTGGGGTATCATTAAATCCATTTTTGTTAATTATATCTGGTATTGGTGTTTCACTGATAGCGGCGTGTAAAAAAGTAGAACCAAGACTTTTGATAAAAAAGCACGGATGTTTAACATCTATTAAAACTTACAAGAAACTACTTGATCATATCCGGTCTTACCTACGAGGAGTTAAATATAATATGGATGATTTATTACGTGAATTTCGTAATATTGACAATATGTTAACAGATATTCTACCAATGAGGGTTAGCAAGTATGAAAAAAAATATCACAAAAAATATGAGTAACATAAAACTTTATCTAAACTTAAGATATAATATAACTAAAATAATATCATTTTCATTTTAATGCTAGTTTAATTTCCGCCTTGTTAACTGAAACGTTCTAATGCACAGTTTAATTTTCATCCTGTTATTTGATAAAAAATTTGTGGTAAAACCTATTTGCCGTCTTTAGAATAATCGTATTCCACGCATACGCTGTTCTAACAAATTCGTCACTTCTGTTGACAGAGCTTATCGCATTCCAACACCTGTTGTTTTGTCTGGTTACAAAATATCTGTCTACATAGTAGTAGTATAGGAAAATGAGGGGTTTGGCGGGGGTGGGGGAGGAGGTGTGGGAGGGTGGTGGTGAGCCAAAACCCTCATTTCCTAATACTACTTTATTTTTGTGTACTTTCGAATACATTTTCCTTTATATAGGCCTTTTCAGTATGTTAAACCGCCTTCTGCTGTTTCCCAGCCGACATCTGCGGTTTCCCAGCAACCTTCTGCTGATTCAACCGCTTCTCCTCAAGCCGCTTTGAAGCATTGCCATCTCTTAAGAACGGATCATTCTCTTTGGCTCCATTTCAACCCCTCTCTTGCCGATGCTCCCATTTATGTAAGTCCCTCATTAAGTGAATACCCTTCCTACAGCAAATTCGACCACTTCTCTTTTAGCTGAGTAGACTCTATAGACTCTAATCTTGATGATGTTTCAGATTGTTTTAATACAGGTACTAAACAAAGCTGGATCCACCACGAGAAACATGGTTCTTACACATGAGCGACAGACTTTTTCTCTGACTTTGGTTCCTTTCTCACTTCAGAATTTTAATATTATACCCTCCAAACAGCTGGTTCATGTACTTGTTATCGTTCTTGTATTTGTTGCGCTGAATCGAAGAACTTTACTTGTGATGGACATAACCTAACAAGCATCTTGAAGTTAACTTTTAAAATAATTATTCTAGGTGGACGATAATAAAGTCACATGATCATTCATTTCTTACAAACTTTTCCAAACAATCTTTGTTTAAAATAGTCTGATTTTGAACAGGATTTGATATTAAATGCCAAATCATTTGAAGCGATATTGATCTTAGCATTCCCACATTTTTCTTTTTTCCTCTTCCGCAACTCACTCTAGAACTATTATTGTTGCAGCTGAATTCTTTCTTCCTATTTTTCATCAATTCAAGAGTGGCTTCAAATGTTTCTCATCTTCCATTTATAGTGACACTGTTTCTCTATCTTTCTGTTTCATTTTTTAGTTTGGACTTCCTTGCTGCTTTTCCGTTTTGTTACTCTTCAGCTGGCTTAATCAGGGAGGCGACGTCACCTTCAGTTTTCGCATGCAAAGAAACGTCATAAAGTTGTTTCTGGTCATGACGTCGCCGCGGCGTAGCAGTCTTTAAATTCTTTGCGAAGATTCCACTGCAATGGTATCTCGCTATCGCTTCTATGTCTCTGTTGTCGAGTCCTGAAAACAGTACAAAACACCCAGTTGTATGTCGGATGTATTTAGGCACATCATAATACAACTAAGTGAGATAAAGGCAGCTCTTGTTTCTTGACAACGATATTCTCAGATGCGGTTCATGTTGTCGCGGTCAATCTTAATATCGTCGTACACGCTGATCTTATGCGTGTCCAAATCTAGTTATTCTACAGGTTGTATCTGATCCTCATCCACGATAGTAAATCGTTACTCTCAGAATCGCTAGAGACATAATTTCCTGCAAGTGAATTGCGGTTGACCATGTCTCAGAACTTACACGGTGTCCTGTATTTGTCCTGGTTAGGACTGAGTGCATATAGGATCACTTGGTCGTAGCTGCAGCATGATGTTCAGGAGTATGTTCCATAACCATGTATCGGGTCAAGCAGTAGCTCTTATGCTAGTCATGACAAAAAGTCAACCGCGCCATTGATTTTATGCAGGGGAATCTCATCACAAACGGTCACATCATCACCAATCTCAGCGATTCAAGGTTTCCAACTCCGTATCCCAACGCGACAAAATGGTCACACGTCAATGGAATGGCAAAGACTGATTTGTTGTTGACTGGAGGAGAACTGACAGAAAATATTTACATGGGAGAAAAGGTCTATATGGTGTACCAGAGTCAACAAATCAGGCTCTTGAATCTTTTCAGGCTGTCACGTTAGCAGATCTAGATGAAACACTGTCTAACAAATATGATAAAACTGGTGTTGTGATATCTGTAAATGTATCCTTGACTGGCTAAATGCCTAGCGATCTTTTCTTGATATTACATCCATCTGGAGCAACATCGCGGTATTCTAGATGTATTGGAATGTATACCTGGCTGAACACGAGAACGACTATGATATATCACTTTGGTACCATGAATCGTTCTATTTGGATCGACAAAAATGTCAGCAGAAATTATACAACAATCGTAGTCCAGACTGTTGAAGTTCCAGAGTTAACAATGATGGTTATGATTAATTTTTGACCATCAATAATACAAAGGTTAGCTTGTACAGGACGACATCGATGGAAAACAAAAATTACAAAGACTTCCAAACAAATGTTCGATCAGGGATAACACCTAGACGATATAGTACTCACATCTGAACTTGTTTGGTGGCACAATATTATCTACCACTGGAGGACACTCACGGAAAATATCACCGTGAAGACTAGATCTAGAATCTTAGTGATGGATTATCCACTAACAGCAAACAAATAAATAGTCACAAAAATTTTCGTGCCATAAACAGCTCTGAGCACATTCCAACACACATAGGAAATGATGGAAACCGTTGCGATGTTTCTGTATCAGCATCACAAGAAATTCTCAGGCTCTTATCAGGCTTATTATGTTTGGGCAAATCACCTGGTGGCGTCCGATGCAAGACACAAATTGACCACGGCTGAAATTACACCCAATGTTTGGCTTCAGGTGCAGTTACCTGCAGTAACCATAGGAAAATTTAAAGTGCGTGGGCTAAGCTCTAGAACACAACACATTCCAAGATAGAGGTTAGATGGAATTAAACCAGATAGCACTGATGTTGCTCTTTACCACTATCCTCTCCAATAGGTTCCACAATGCTTGAATTTTACTTGTCCTCCGCAAGCAAAAAGTATTCCACAATCATGTTTACTGATTTCACAGTAGAACCTTCTAATCCTGGATTAAGTACTTTCCAATTTCTTGTAGTGGATGATCTGATCTAGATCATTCCGATCTGATATAAATCGATTACGTTTGCATTATCCAACTATTGCAGGCTTCACCATGGCGAACATTTTCCGAGTAGTTATCGAAGTTTACTAGATATTGTTCGACGATACTTACAGGCAGGATGTGTCGTATGCTGGAAATGACAAACAATTACGTACTCGAACAGACAACTGGAATTTACTACGGATATTAAGCAGGTGAATCATTTGTGTACGTTATTAATAGAAATTGCACATGAAGAGTGGAAACACGAGGAGGTAAAAATGTCTTATATTTCAGTTGGATATATGAGATAACAGTTCAGATAAGCCATATGGTATTGTGCCATATCTTATATTTGTAACGATAGAAAATCCACACGGCTGACAAAAAGCATTCAAGGAATTGTTCACACGATTATTCATCAGATCATAGTTGAGAAAGTAATGAAAACCAGAAACATTAAACGACGACGATTTGGTCAAAAGAAAAAATGAGGTGCACAAAAAGATCACGACAACATGGACAAAATAGTATCAAAAAAAAAATTCGCGGAAACCTAAAACTGTGCCATCGACAAAAGAATTTTGTCATGTCGGATTAGAGTACGAGGTCGTCGAGGTGACCAGGGAAGTGATGAAGCTCAACGATGCAGTCGTTCCTGAATCATCAGTTCCACAACAATCGGTAAAACAACCAGGATTTGAAACCAACAAGGACATGGACGTACTTTTTAATCAGATCATGTATAACGTGCATGGAAAATTTTTATCCAGATATTACTGCAGCGTCATATACCTATCTTCCACAAGGAAACTTCGTCAGTTCACCACAGCCATTTCAGGAAGTGCTTGATAAAATGAATGATCAAACAAATATTGAAGATAATCACGGTGTCAGCAGGCTTCCAGTGACAGAGTTTATGTTTGCAGTGATAAAAGACTTTAAAAAAGTAAATTTCAACGTGGGAAAATTGTCCTGTCTTATTATTGCGTTTACAAATATCATCGAAAAATACCTTTACTGCCTATGATTTCCAGTTGTTACATGTAGTAGAAGCACAGCGATGTCTGGGCCATCTTGATAGGCAGTTGGATTTTGTAAAATTAAATCATCGGACGAAAATCACAAAAAAATTAAAAAGATTTCAATTTTGAATTTTTGGTGAGACAGTGAGTAACATTAAGCTCAGCAAAGATAAAATTAACATGCATGTGAAATCTATAAGACAGCATTTTATAAAACTTGAATTACAGCTGTAAAGTATAGTTGACGCTAACAACAGTTGTAGAGGCATAGGATAAAATCCATCATCGACTTCAATCACATCGACGAGAATTTGTATATGTATGTATGTATGTATGTATGTATGTATGTATGTATGTATGTATGTATGTATGTATGTATGTATGTATGTATGTATGTATGTATGTATGTATGTATGTATGTATGTATGTATGTATATGTATGTATGTATATATATATATATATATATATATATATATATATATATATATATATATATATATATATATATATATATATATACATGTATATATATATATGTACGCGTGCATACACGCATCCTTAAACCAGCAAGGAATATAATCAAGCTTGTCAAGGTAATAGATAGACTGACTGTTCAATTATTGAATTATTGATACTGTGTGCCACTTTACAATGTTATGTCACTTCACTACCTTCACAACGACAATGTGGAAAAAGAGATGTGTTGCATAGCTTCATCGATCGTGCGGTCAGGAAGTTCAATACAGCTTAGAAAGTTTGAAAAATGTAATTAATGACCTCAGATTATTTGACCCCAAATAAGCAGTTATGTCAAATCGTTAATATTTATATGATTAGTCAAAGATTGTGATTTAAAATTAGGCGAACTTGAATTAAAGGTCTAGGTCCGTGAAATGAACAGTGAGATGAATCTGCAAAGTTCAGATTGAGAAGTAAGTTTGGTATATAATAAAAAGAAACCTTTCTTTTTCTGCGTAAACACCGTATACATTTTGGCTTGTTTTATATATAAAAATCCCGATCTATTTTAAGTCGTTAATATATCGAACTCTTTTCGGGTAGGGTTTAGCATACGGTTAAATATATTCAGTATTAACGTATGGATTTGATCTGTGCATATAAATTTCAGCTGCAAATGGTAGAAAAATATTGTAAAGAGCATAGTTACAAGTGCAAGTTGCAAACAATCCTGTACCAAATGATGACTTTAGCATTTTCAGTGATATTTGTAAAATACCGTAAAACATCGGTAGAATCGGGTGTCACCCTGCGAGCGAACATGTAACTAAGGGGAAAATGATCAAATCCACTCTCGGGCCATCATCAAAAGATCTCACTTTGGAAACAATGGGCATTTAGTATTAAAATCGCCCATATGATTAACACTGGTTGCCACTCGGAAGACAAATGGAATTTAATGTTTACTGCATCCATGAGAGTAATACTGAGGACAACGTAATATGTCATGGTTGCGCAATAGGATATTAGGATGGGCCTTGTCAAGATAAACAAACAAAAAAACAACAACAAAAAACAACCCAAAAATATAGAAAAACAAAGTTACTAAAAAAGAAACATAAAGGGGAGTAAACGCTACTAAAATGAAGGGAAAACGTATCTTACTGATATAAATGAAAAAAAAACAACAACAACAACAAAAATTTGCTCAAACATAAAGTAATAATTTACTCGAAAACTAACTAGGAGAAAACTATTTATAAACAATATGTTTAAATGGGATAAACTTTAACGAAAAATAAAGGGCAAATAATTCTTATCGCAATACTTGTTGAAGGTAAAACTAAATGTAAAATTGATAAAAGAAAATTAATAGGAGACAACTCTTGAAAACAACCAAAATACAATGGATGTATTTCATACTAATTAATATAGACATGTAACTTACTGATCCAAACATCTACTAAAAGAACAATCGTTGTCTGCTATTGCATATTTGGTAGGAGTTATTTTACTTTTAATAAAGGTTATCATTTATTTTTCCAAAATGTTAGAAATACGCATTGTTCAGACTAGACGAAGATATTAATCGTTTAATTTTAAAATGCTATCATCGATTATTTCTTTCTTATTGAATAAAAGACTTCAATATACTAATGCATTTTGATGGGATTATGAGTGTGATTTCAACTGTAGTAGTTTTAGTGGAGGCATGTATTTTACATAAAGTCAAAAGAAATGGTTAATTTACATAAAGAGTGAGACGTGGAGAATTCCCTCTTGCTTCTTTTCAAAAGTTCAGTTTATATTTATATCGGTATTCCAGCCGAAATGGCAAGTAGATCGATCATTCTAGTCATTTATTGGCATTTTACGGAGAAGACAAGTATCCATTCATACATTTTAATGTTTTGGAAGCAGGTAAACATCCTGAGATGAATATATAATGATGTCAAAATAAATGACTTAGATCTACGCCCTTCGTCTTGCCTCTAGTATTAACAACACACATGCTATCGTGTTTTGGCTGAAAACACAAATTGAAAAAAGTAAATAAATTTATGTCGTTCCTTTGTGTGAAAGCAAATGAGATTTATGCAAAAATAGATGTACCAAAATTATTAATGTTATGTTCAAATCCCTCCGCTCTCTATCTCACTCTGGTCAGTTGTACATATAGTAAGTTTGAATGACCAACCGATCATCGTGATCAATAGGAAAAAGGATAATAGTAATGGTATGATGACTTAAACTGTAAATGAATTTAATCAATATTTTAATTACCTCTTTGTCATGACAAGGGGGGGGACACTGCTAAACTCATTTTGGACTACTGTCGTAAAACTTAACAGCTGACCACTGTATGATTGCAACCTCCGCCTAGCCCCCGCCTTCCCGCCCCCGCACCCCCGCCCTAAGCCCACCGCCCGCCCGTTAGCCTCCGCTACCACCCTTGCCCCCGCCTCCACGTGCTCCACCCTCTGTTGGCAAAACTTCTGCTAGCACCCTTGCTCTTTATTGGTTCGTTATTTCGGTTAGATTATCCCACTCGTTTCTCTCTACTCGGCGGTGAACATCACATCGAATGTCCGAGTTTTCACTATTCAGGACGCTAGCAAATTTTGTAGGGCTTTACTCTTTTCATTTTCGTGTAATAATCTTAACCATGCCTTACATTGTCCCAACCTGGCTGTTACTACTCTATATTCACAAACTGAGTAACAGAAAGAAGCAAAACGAACACGTTTTTTAACAACTTAATAAAGAATTAATTTGTCAAAATTATGAATTGAAATGCGAGAGGAACTTACAGTTTTATGAAGTGAATCCAAAATAATCCTGATAATGTTCTAAGAAAGTCCAAATGTATGAAAAGTTCCGTATAAGCTTTAAAATTTGAAATTTACTGGTCAGCAAAGAATGTCGAAGTTGTAAAAATGGCGTCGTCCAGAACTGCTAAGCACTTGAAGAGAGTCCATATAATCTTCATTTTATCGTTGCGTTTAGATATAAAATTAATTTTGATTTAGGTTCTTATGGAAACAAGAACAGCATGAGCACCTATGTATTGTATAAACATATGAAAATATTTTCTAACATATTTCCTCTGATACTTTCTGGGGACCCGTTTAGTACACATGCATTTCGACAGGATCCGTTTACGTATTAGACTGAAATTGTCTTTGCCTGATATGTTCCAGGAAGCAGATTCACATTTCTTTTTATTCCAAATTCAGAGAACACCTTCAAGAAATCATCACCAATCCTGCTTATCAGTCATACTGTTTTAATTATTATATTATAATTTCTTGTATGACAATATATTTGCAGATGATAAGCTTGTTAAACCAGACAATAAAGTACGGCAGATAAATGTATGTAATATTAACGTTGTTACGTCGAGTTGTCGTTACTGCCCAAAGCAAAGGGATACACGTCCCTATGATACTAAATACAGGAAGTACCCGCTCCTATATTTGCACAAAAATATGAATGTTAAAGAGCTAAATTTTTTTAATCAAATCTTCATTCTTTTGAAAAAACAAAAGCACGACAGTAACCAAACGTCCAAAAACGGTCACTATCGATTAATTTGGGGTGTTATTATTTGGGCTGCATTGCAAGGTCATAGAAACTAAATCAGAAAAAAAATAACAATAAAACACAACATAAAATATCAAACCAAAAATATTTATTTTAATCGAAGCATGCAGATGTGATATAAAATGTGTTTCCTTGTACAGTATTTCTTGCAATATGTTTTAACAATCGGAGTCATAAATCCATAAAATTTTCGAAGGTAAGAAACAAATCTTCTAAATTTAATTCGATTTAAAATTCCAACTAATTAAATACTGCCTGAATCTATTAAACACAAAATTATAATAAAATCGGCCTACCCTAAAAACAACAAAATCTCAAAAGCCAAACTCTAAATTTAAATGATACATCAATGTCATCAACTTTCTGTCATCACACTGACAGCATCATCATTTCTGTGCGATTCGATAAAATGGACCTCTGTCAAGATCTTTTACATACTTCTCTTCTTAAAATTACACAGTGAGAAAGTCCTTATAACATATATCGTCTCTCTTTAATCCGTCCTTATAACAAATGTTGTCTTTTCATATTCTGTCTTTATCCGTTCGTATCTTGCATGATCTGTATCGTGTCATATTGATCATTATTTGACAATTTTGTAAGGACTACTAGCATAACCATTTTTACTATGGAACTAAATGTATGTAACAATAAAAGAGGAAAACGTGATCGAAATCAAATAGTCGATACCATTCATCTTCTGTTTAAAGTAAATTATCTGCTAAATATCTTTCTTTAATAAATGACATCATCGTTAATTAGACAATCTCAAATATTACGTTTGTTATAAAAGATTTATGTGTAAGAGCAATAATTACAATTAATAAGTATGAATATTAATAACTGTGACCGAATTTGTATAGCTTGAAATAAGATTAATCTATAATTTGTTTAATTTTCTGGTTACTGTCGTGCAAATTTGTATGAAGATGCGTTATTGTGCCAAGGATGAAATTTTAATACAGATGCCTTGTTGTGCTAAGGATGGAAGTTTAATGAAGATGCGTTATTCTGCTAAGGAAGAAATTTAAACGAAGATACGTTATTGTGTATTCTTTTAACAACAAAAGACCCATAAAAAAAACATTTCAGAAAATGGCAATCGAACAAAAACAACGTAGCCCAGAAAGCACCTATGAAGAATTAGCAGTGCAACATTCATGTTTCTTACATCAGTAACTGAAAATAATTCAGTAAAAATAAGTTGTTCAATGGTTGCCGTATCATCGTAAAACAACCCTTGAACGTTATAACATATTAAATCATCTTCTCAACCTTCACGTGACTCATACTCTCCAATGCCAACAAGAAAAGAAGACTGTATAAAAAAAAGTTAAGGTAACCAGCCTATGATGAATATATTAGCCTACATAATTACTCAATAGTTCATATCTTTTTTGTAGCACAAATTCCTGCTGGTAACCTTTAGCCTTTCAGAGTACGTTTTGAGTAAGCTTGGCAGCAACAGTGAGGCTTCTTTGCAGAAAATTAAACAAATTATAGATTAATCTTATTTCAAGCTATAATTCTAACAATTCTTCATTTCTGAACTAAAATTTCTTTTCAAAATCAAAGTCCGTCTACAAAGATGGCTTTTACTACAAAATGTCAGGAAACCAGCAATTATGAAGTATTCAGCATTATTCTTTGCCTCAGTATATTTTTGGTAATATTGGGGTATTTTTGAATCAGTTCCAGAATCATGTGCACATAAATATTTGTGCATTCTGGTAAATTACTCTTACTAAAGCATTATAAACAATAATGAAAAGAATATTGTATAATAGTCTATAATGAAAACACATAATGTTTAAAATTTTATTATTAAAAATTTAAGCTATTTGTCAAAAAAATGAACAAATGAAAAACAAATTTGACACAAGTAGATAATTTAATAAATGTATATATAAATTGAATTTTTTTTAAAGAAAGCCTTGGTAATACATGTTACTGAAATATTTGTACAAATTATGTCCAGATAAAATAAATTCAAAATAACAAAAATTAGTAACAAATATTTTAACAACATAGAAAACATAAACCAATAGTAAAACAATTGAAAGCAAATTTAATTTTGAAACCATGCAAAATGTAAATAAGTAAACAATTAATGACGAAAAGAAGATTGAAAAAGACAAATATTTGAAACAAAATAAAACATATCAAACTGATAATAAAGATAGAAATATCATATCCGCTAAACAACTCTAACGCAGATAACATACAAGCTTTAAGTTACAATCAATTTACAGTAATATACAGCAACAAGTTATCGTTGGATGGTGCCACAATGACAGGCAATATTAACGTCTTGGGTAAGAAGATAATAAATCTGCAAACAAAACATCCCCTGACAAAACAACCTGTCATGTTGTACGCAATCCAGATTTACAGGGCGCATCCCCATTAAGGAGTTATCGATGAGGACATAACATCAACTTTAAACCGATACAATTAAGAAAGCACATGGAGAAATATTGGATGTGCCCTGCAGAGAGACCAGATCAATATATATATATATATATATATATATATATATATATATATATATATATATATATATATATATATATATATATATATATATATATATATATATATATATATAGCCATGCCGTTGATTGAACCCTCAGAGTTAAGGCAGAACATGACGACCAGACGTGACCTGGTAAACAATGGACATCCAATTTGACGCCATCCGCATGCCCTGGGTTAGGCAAGTCAGGTATTTAAATACATTGACAAAAGGATTGAAGACTCTATTTTCCACTGGCAACGAAGATGAATGATGATACTCTCTGTTGTAAGAAATGTAATTTGACATGGTTCAGATATTATCGATGACGATATCCATAATGACTAGATCTCACTATGGTGAATAGAAGCCTTCTTTTAACAGAAATACAACTTGAAAGAAATGTCATTGGTCTATATTGTCTCCTCCTTATCCTATTTTCCCAGCTTTCTTCTGGTCAAATGTTTATATTTCTTTAGCTTCTTTTAACACAGCTAAAACCATTTTCTCTCCCTCTTTTAATATTTTTGTTGATTTTCTGTCCTCTGTATATTGCACAAGACCGTTTTACGGTGTATATGTGAGCTATGAAAACCAGTCCTGAGAGTTGATGGCATGATGATGGTTGACAAATCAACGATGGGTAGCAAGACTGGTGAACGCACAGCTATTTATACCAGCAGCATGAGCATGAAGTGAAATATCTCTCCGATCCAGTGCGCGGAAGAATATTGTTTTTCATTTTCTTTTTTATACAAATACCAACAGAGAGAATGAAAGAGCACGTCAACGCACCCGCTACCAGAAGTAGATATTGTTAATCGCGTAAACAATATATCAGATTCTAAAAATATGAAACATAAGCATTATGTTGGTTACTTTACAGTTTAGATAACCATACCAACATAAAAATAAATAAAGTTTACATTTTTAGAGGATACTCACTTGAAGAAAATATTAGCATGAGTTTGATTGATCCCAGTTTATATATATGTTTATATATATATATATATATATATATATATATATATATATATATATATATATATATATATATATATATATATATATATAACTCTAATATTCTTTTGACCTTGGGTGATCATAAAGTTTTTACTGGGGTGACCATAGTATACTCTCACTACTAAAGAGATGAAACGTTCCATTCTAATGGCAAAGAGTTATCCAAAGGTCTCTGATGAGGTGAACTCAGTATAATTCCTACATCAGAGCTGCGTTGCTCCCCTAAGCCGTTTAATGAGGGTTACTATTTGTCTACTACTAATAAGTCCTTTATTTTAATCTTATTATTCTAATATTCTATTGGTCTAGGGGAATCCCGATGTTTGTACTTAGATGATCCCAGGATAATATCTAATTTCAATTTGCGTTGATCCCACAGGCTGAACAGCGAGGTTTTATCCCCAATATTTGAAAACCAAGGCAACATCAAGGCATGTCGTAATTACTAAATAAATAACGTGAAAGAGTATCCCAAATTAAGGCACAATCTGATCATTGCTGAGTGAAAAGCCCCAATGACAGAAAAGCTGATGACCAGTTAACTTTCTTTATAATTTCAATATACAGTATAAAACTTTAAGGGTGTGGCAGAAGAAGCAGACGTGATTTTCAGTTCGAAATGATTAGAAAAAAAAAAACAAAACAAAAACATCACTGCATGTTAAATGAACACGAACATTTGCGTCTTGACTGATTGATGACGAAGCCAGTCAATGACACGTACTGCCCAAATAAACTATTCCCCAGCATCAATTTTGATAGGCTAGTAATAACATCGTATATATAATTATCGAGTAGTGAAGGCTTAGCTCGATTTGGATGGATTAATAGTGACATTACAGTTGCCACAATTAAGCGCATTGAGATGGCCTCATACATTAATATCTAATTAGATTAATTACTCAATCAAGTCCATCTTTATTGGTTTTTCAATACAGTAAGGTATTCAGTGAAGTCATTTCGGATTGGCCTTGGAATACATCTAAAAATTTGACAATAGTTTGATTTGCTAGAATTCATGCCTACAATTAACGACACTTGTAAGATAGACCACAACTTCAAGATAGCATAAGGCCTAGCGTAACTTGATTGGTCTCATTTCCATATTACCTTGATATATGATTACCCTAATGTGAATCAGTTTTGTCCTCCTTATAGTTGTCCAAATATACCATCCAGTCTCTACTACTTTAACAAATATGGATATAATAAGATAGTAATAAACAATATAATAAGTTAAAAACAATATACACAGGTAATTATGCAGTAAGCATGTAAGAATATAAACGTTATGCATAACTCGCAATCACAAATGTTCCTTTTATCCGTCTAAAACTTGAGCCGATACGTTTTAAACAAGGAACATAAGTATTAAAAAGTGAAGTTCTTATACAATGTTTGTTGACAGTGGTGCAATGAATAATGAAATATGGTACGTTTTCCTTTGTTCATCTTAAACATTGGCACTTTGTAAATAGATGTAGCACGCAGAAGAGCACAGCCATTCGTTTGTGCGATAAGTTGGTGTTTTGCAATAAGCACATAGTGATGCTAAAATGATGTTGACATAGCGTGATTTGATATTGGATGAACTTTATTTAAGTATTATTTTCATAATCTGACTCTTTCAAAACGAACATTAAACCTATAGATAATACTTTCATAGTATACATACGATATTATGAAACTTTGGAACTTATGCCTGGAATTACGTTCAATTGGTAATACTTTGGTTACATTCAAATGGAAATTTATGGCGTTCAAAGTACCATGTTATCTCTCAATACCATATATAAACTCCTGTTAGGCATATGTTGCTAATTAAATACTATAAATGTTTAAGAGATGCTGTATTATTATCTCCACTTGATATGATGATACGAAAATCAAATACCAATAATTGCTGCACTAAGAAGTCTGTGTTACTACACTCATTTACGACAACAAAATATTTTTTTAAATACTGCTATACCAGTCTATATATTACAGGTAGGTAAGTAATTTTTACCAAAGTCCGATGAGCACTAAATATTGTCTCCTAACATACTACTAGAAAAATGATGTTATAGTGTCCCGAAGTGGGACCATTTGGTCTAGGCATATTGTAATAGATTTTAAAACGTAAGGTCTGTGGTTCGGTTTATGCAAGAGTAGAACCATTTTCGAATATTAGCTTGAATAAATGGGAGTGTGACATCACATTGGTGCCTATAGACTTGAGTATACAATGCTGGAGACAGTTAAACTACCGGTTATTTTAGATCAGATAGAATAATGTTAAATAGTTTGTAATTGCAGTGATTCACAAATGTCAAATATATTAATGTATTTTTA
Organism: Potamilus streckersoni; assembly: GCA_016746295.1. NCBI lineage: Eukaryota > Metazoa > Mollusca > Bivalvia > Unionida > Unionidae > Potamilus > Potamilus streckersoni. The sequence continues at coordinate 485,598 of JAEAOA010001892.1, read as the reverse complement.
TCTGTAAAATAGATGAATAATGGGACAAAACTATATTATACTTATTTCATCCGCTTGATGCTGGTGCAGGTAAAATAAGAGTATATCATATATAATGTATACGAAGTGCAAGATATCAACCCGTAAAATAAATCAATCTATAAATAAACGACAATTGAAGGATACGAAACTACGGTGACAGAATTATCTGAACCATAAAAATGTAATATAAATAGATTATGTACTTTATATTTTACTACATGCCTTATATTCCAACATGATGCAGTCTGAATAAAAATGGTTTTATAATGTTTGGAAAAACTCATAATTATATATTATTGAATATGTCAGTGCTTTCACTACATTACAAGAGAGCAAGTAATTAAGAATTTATTATTATTGATTATTATTATTCATTATTATTACTAGCAGCAGCAGCAGTGGTAGTAGTAGTAGTAGTAGCAGTAGTAGTAGTAGTAGTAGCATATTGCTAAAAGTTATCATAATTTTAAAACTAAGAAATTGTATCAGATTCTAAAACAAAATAAATTAATGATACTAATTTATATGTTTGTCAGACGTTTACACTGATACTGAAAAATTGTTTGCATTGTATTTG